>CAHIKZ030002725.1:507500-529750 GCA_903632075.3 Acanthosepion pharaonis | reverse complement strand
AGTTTATGGGTGGGGGACATTTAAATTTTAATTGGTTGGAGGCTTAATATAAAGTCTTTCTGTTTACAAAGAGAAGGCTTTAAAGATAGAATATAGATGGTCTCCAACACTTTTAGGTGGTAATTTGAGTGGGACTTGCTAAGGATGGTAAAAGCGTCAGCACTAAAACTAACAGCACTAAAACTAACAGCTCGGACATTCTGACCAATACGTATGTGTCTTTCATCGCAGAACACCTTATAAATAGCCATAAGACAGAAAAGGCGATAGCGATTAAAAAGAAAAACACACATAGTACAACGTTGAGCCTTTTAGATTCAAAAGAAATTTCCATTAAGAACTAACTCACAGTTTGTCTTTATAATTACTCGAAGAAAATTGCTCGATATTAAACGGAATTTTTTTCCCAGACAAATAGAGTAAAACAGAAGCAGCAATGAAAACTTTTAACAAACTTCAAAACTTATGAAAAAAAAAAAGGAAGAAAAAAAATTGATGATTATGTGGAGCATGAAACTAAAAGAATTTTGTTTATCATCAATGACTCGCGTGGGACATTTGCAAAGTAACGCGCAAAATGATTTTATGCAAGAGGAATTGGAGGAAGAATCGAAACTATCCACAAGATTGGATCCTGAAAAAGCCTGGTACCGTATTTAAATGACTTGCTGTCACTTAAATTAATTATTAAAACTTACCATATCACGGTGAAACATCGGTTCCCGTCCAATCACCGTAGTTAAGGAACATCATGCCTGGCGAGTACCTAGAAGGGTGACCTCTTGGGACTACCAGATTCTGTAAGCTTGGATGTCCGAATGGATAGCGGCTCGGAATGTGAAATCGGAGAACCGAGTTCAGTTCGAATTACAGTCGGATTATTTACATTCACTCACGTGCAAATACACTTGATGAATTGTATGCATCCACCTCTTCTCCACCCGACTTATCGGGTAAATAGTAGAACTTTTCTCTGAAGATTATTTTAATATAATATTCAATCGCAAAAAATATACTTACAATCCAAACATCTTTGAAAAATGTATAAAAAAAAAAAAAAAAAAAATTCTATTATTAGTTTGAGTCATAAATAATTTCCGTTTTCCTTTTTTAACTTTATTTTTCAAAAATTAAATTAAAACTACATTTTATTCAATTAAATAAACACCATTATTTGCAATGGTAAGTCAGCTCTTCGAAAACTTTTGAGTAAAATTACGCAGGATTTAATTAGAAAAAGATTTTCAATGCGTTTTGTAACGTTCTACAAATGTAATAAGCGGTTCGTGCATGGTCAGGTGAATATTGCTAGAGGCGGTATCAGAAGCGACCAACCAAGTTCCATGAGTGCTTTTTCCACTGTAACACTTGTTGAATACCGACTTGCGTTGTTATGGAAGAGACCAACATTTTTTTATGTTGACTATCGGAGGGATGTTTTAGACCAAAACTTTAAGGATACATTGAAGCTCCTGAACGTATGAATGTGCATTAAGTGTGACATTGCGTTTTAAGGTATCTAAATCAATAATACCCCGACAATGCCACCACACATCATTATTTTCTACTACGGAGCTTGAGGTCAATTGTGGCAATTTATCCTTATCAATCCAGTCTTTTGCATAAAACATTGTTGTATGCTACTCATTTTTCATCGCTTGTTATGATGTATTTAATGAACGGTTATTTAGAATAATAAATACGTCATCATATTTGGTCCCTGAAATGAAAACGAAATATGAATCAATCTAAAATAATGGTCCAGTTTCAATTTATAGCTAAAAATAATTATGCACGGATTTCAATGGCAACCAACCCTATAATAATCGTTCTAGTTTTGGATATTTATCTGTTTTTGCAAAAAGAATCTGAGAAGAGTATCAAGCAAACATCGGAACAGGAAAAGAAATAAAAGGATTACTCACTACTGTAAAAAAAATGGCGCTATGAAATAATGATACTTTTATTTGAATATATATATATATATATATATATATATATATATATATATATATATATATATATATATATATATAAAATGTAAAAACGAACGAAGAGTAAGATTTCAGAGTTCAAAACATTAATTCAAAACAGGTCTCAATGCAAAAGTAGTCAATGAAATTTAGATTCGGGGTGGGGGGAGGACATCATAGATTCGTGGGGTACAAGATCATTACATTGTTCCTTTATATATATATATATATATATATATATATATATAAAGAAGGAAATCTTATCTTAGCCGACGCGTTTCGTCCTCTGAGGGATTTTAACAAGGCAATATGCACACTTACACCCCCCACACACGTACCGGTATACATTCTGCATTATACTAACCCTAACACACATACTGTTATTTCCGAGTCGGGTAGATCCCATAGATTTTGTTTCCACTCATTTGACATGGAAGCAATAGAAGTACCTGGGAATAACAAGCAACCCTCTTGGTGAAATTATTTAAATTGATTGCAGAACAAGATAGGATGGTAGAGAGTAAGAAATTGCTTGCACTAAGAAATGACAGGAAGCTGTGGCGAGACATAATTACCTTCATCCCGAAAGTATTTGAAAAGTAAAGGAAAAATTCAAGAAAATAAAAAAGTCACATGATGAAAAGCATTGTCAGTGGTCAGTAATTAATGCAAGACTTACTGACAGGACAAAGTCAGTGTGTGTGTGTGTGTGTGTGTGTGTGTGTGTGTGTGTGTGTGTGTGTGTGTGTGTGCGTGGGGGGTGTGGGGGGGCGTATGTATACAAGTGAATATAACACAATTATTGCTTTCTACCAAATTTCATTCCTGCCTGGAATGAATATGCAAATATGTAAGATGTAATGTCTGATTTTTAAGTAAATTCATTTATTTTCGAAGTGATCTTAATTTCTTCCGGGAAATTATTCACTAACATAAACTGAATTTCTTCTTTTATCTATTATATATATATATACATACATACGTACATATACAATTTAATATTATTCATCTAAAGACATTTTACACACACACACAAACATATACGTTAAGATACACAAATACAAGCACACACGCCCACACGTGCGTGCACACACAGATATATATATATATATATATATATATATATATATATATATTAAAATATATTATATATTAAAATGTATCCCCAATGGTACTATCGAAGGCAAAATGAGGTACACTCTGAGGGAAACGCGTATACATCAAAGTCTATTTTAAGTGCAAATCTATATGTTTGTAGACAGATACATGGATTCTTAGATTTAATTAGAAAGTAACACTCAGAACTAATTCATAGTTTGAATTTTTGTCTATTTGTTTTTAATTTATCACTGTAAGTGTCTCTAACTTTAGGCATTCATATGAGGAATTTACTTAAAAATTTCCATTAACTTATTGTCAACAATGTTAGCGAAATATTAGAAACGACTTCAATGAGTATAAGTCTCACATTTTCAAACTTTAAAAATCTTACGCAATCCGTGCTTGAACCTATTCTTATTCTTCTTTTTCGTGCTGTTTTCCTCTGTCCTTCTTGTCTTCTGTATATCCAGTGATTTTCAAGTTTTCCAAGTCCTCTTCCTCATTATGCCCAGATAGAAATTTCATCTGTCTTCCTTCTGATATTATCATAGGCTTTCAGGATGCAATGTGTAAATTTAAGAGCAGTTTTATTTACATGAAAGAACAAAAGGGAAACATCTATGTCCTTAGTAAAGTTCTCAACGTCCAGATTGCCTAGACAGGGCAAAAAACGCTTCCCAACGTCAACCTTTAACAAAAGACACACCCTCGCAATCATTAGATCACGAGAACGCCAATAAAAGTTGACGTTGTGAAGCCTTTTTTGCACTGTCTAGGCAATCTGGACGTTGAGAACTTTACTAAGGACATAGATGTTCCCCTTTTGTTCTTCCATTCATGATTTTTTTTCTATTCGGGATTTCTTCTGGTCTACGGTGTTAAGAACTCTGGCAAGTCGTCTGTTAGACACACCAACATAGTTAATTTTTCTTTAGCATTTATACACACACGCACACACAAACACACACACATATATATATATATATATATATATATATATATATATATATATATATATATATATATATATATAAATATAAAAGTGAACTTAAAGTCACCACTTAGAGGCGACAGTCTATTTTATGCTAGATGCAATCGTGGCATGACGATTGCATCTAGCAGAAAACAGACTGTCGCCTCTAAGTAGTGACATCTATGTTCACTTTTATATTTACAAATGCTCTATCTTTGATATTGACCACTTTATCCCATAAATATAGCACATCTTAAGAGTATATTTCTTCATATATATACATATATATATATATATATATATATATATATATATATATATATATATATATATGTGTGTGTTTGTGCATGTGTTTATTATTATATATATATATATATATATATATATATATATATATATATATATATATATATATATATATATATATATTCATACAAAAACAAATACAAAAGGTTAATGATTTAATTGGCGAGAAAATCCATCGTCGAACAATTCAAATAATATAAAAAACCCGAACCTGTTTATGAATGAAAAGGATCTTTTCATTCATAAACAGTTGTTCGAAAAATATATATATATATATATATATATATATATATATATATATATATATATATATATATATATAAAGAGAAATGGAAAACTTATTTTAAACGAAGCATTTCATTCTCTGTCGGACTTTATCAAGGCCAATGTGGAGATTTTATTTTGCGACAATATTTATTAACAACGCTACAAATTTATGACCGTCTTTTAAACTTAAATATTTTGTAAACCTAACAGCAGTTTTACTTATGTTTATAAATATCATTCGCAAAATAAAGTGATCACATTTCCTCTGATAAAATCTATCAGAGGACGAAACGCATCGACTAAGATAAGTTTTTTTTGTCTCTTTATTCATATTGTTCTTTGTCTGATATATTGTAGTTATATCTGAAATTCTTACATATACAGAATGTAAAATTTGTTTACATATATGTTGAAAGAAAAATCTGTTTTTGTTTTATATATATATGTTTGAGTGTATTTGTAGATCTGATGAAATTGGATCGTAATTACGATTCCAATGTAATAAATTATAACCATGGAATATTAGTGTTTAAGCCTTTTTTATATTCTTACTCTGTCCTGGAAAATATATATATATATATATATATATATATATATATATATATATATATATATCAATCTCTCTCTCTCTCTCTCTCTCTCTCTCTCTTATATATATATATATATATATATATATATAATAAAATAAAAACACCAATTTTTCTTTCATTCTGTTCTGAAGACGCCTAATTAACGAAGGCGAAATGCGCTGTCAATAAAAAGATGTTCCATTTCTTCTGATTTCTCCGCTTTTGTTATCCTACTAACGTTCAGGCTTTTATCTGTAGATGAATCGTAATGGCCTTACGGAGATCGAGGTTCTTTTGAATCTGTTTTCGGCGCCGACGTTTGCTGTTTGATCCCAGATAAAAGTCAAGATTTCAAAAGCTCTCAGAGTAGACTGGCGCTCTCTAATTGCATGCTTGTCGCAAGTCTATCTTCCTCGGTTCTTTTTATTTGACCCTGAACCGACTTAAGTATTGCAAATCACTGAGTGCATGTAAATATTTGAACATCTATGCAAATATATAGAGACACATGTCGATATAGTAACACAGTACATTTTCATCCATAATTTTTTAATTCGCCAGTCTTGGGAAGATTTTCCAAAGCTTTCTTGTTTTAAGAGGAAAAATTCCAAATCGTGGCGCCCGTGATATTATAGACGAAGCATGATGTCTTGGAAATGAAAATATTTTTAAGGTTTCTTTTTCTTTGAAAATTGAGTCTTACCATGTGACGTTTCTATAGAATATAATTCACATGACACGACGACAGTCATCTTAAAACGAGATTTGTCTCTTTATATTCCCGTGTGTTTCAAAGATCTGGTCCTGTTCAAGAACCTTTCAATGCAAATTTCTATGTCTATATAATGTATAGTTGCTAAGGGTATATATATATATATATATATATATATATATATATATATATATATATATATATATATGTATAAATGTACAATAGCCTTTTTCTATGTCATGTTTCTATCTAGGAAAATACAATAGTTTGCATATAGAAAATAAAATTGGCCGTAAGTTCACAAATTTATAGACAAGAGATTTAATCATCTAACTTTTACTCAAAGATATGTACGCCTTTTCATTTCGTTGATAGCATTTAAACTGTTTTAGATAAAATTTCAAAGATCCATGTTATTGGTAGTGCTGAGAGTGAATATTGTTTATATTCGCTTAATTATTCAAACGATTATCTTCATTTATGCTGTTTTGATTATTAGATTTTGGTTCAGGCGTTCTCCTATATTCCTCACTTCACGTTGCACTCGATAAAATTTGCAGAGAATTCCTTATTGCATTCGATCTTTTCAATTTAATTTTGCTATTATAACATTGAAAATAAAACGTCCATCGTAATAGTATGGATAATTATATTTTAATACTAGCAGTAGAGCCCGTAGTTGCCCGGGGATGTAACAATAAGAGATAGATCAAGTATCGACCATCATAAAGACTGAAAAATAAAATTGACGAAGATTATTGTTTAAGGTTGACGGAATTGCATTATTATTTTTTTTTTTTTACGAATTGGTCAAACCCAAACTCAAACAAAAACATTGTTTTCAATCGTTATGAGTCTACCGATTGAATAGAATTTTATTATAAACAATTGTCTTGTAAATGGAATTTTTAAAGCATTCTGAATGTAAAAATGAAGAAAAAATGTGCAAGACAATAAGAAACACTACCTGCCAAAAAAAGTGAAGTTTTGTTGAAATCGGTTAAAAATGTAGGAAATCGGATCCCATTTATAAACGAACATACACACGCACGCGCGCACGCACACACACACACACACACACACACACACACACACACACACACACACACAATCAACCAACCAACCAAGTGGGTTTTATAATATGTATAACTAGATAACTCGATATTAATAAGTATAACTCGATATGAGTTGTCCCCCTTTCATTAATGCATCTTAATAGTGTCAAATTGATTTCGTGCAAAAACAATTGTAATTTTACGTAGTCCTGTGAAGTTTTGTTGAAATCCGTTGAAAAATGTACGAAATTCGATCCAATACATAAATGTACAGACACACAGACAATCTGCCTTTTATAATAAGTAAGACGATCTAACAAATCGTATTCATTTTTAGTAGCCTTTCTGTAATCTTTTACAATTTATGATTTTTACTTACAGTAAAAAAAATTGGCCACCTTGTGTATTTAATGTAGTTTCCGGTTATTATTTTTACTTAGGAGGATTTGTGTATGTTTAGATTTCATTTGTTTACTTTTTGTGTATCGTTCTCTGAAAAAAAAAAAACTCTGAGTCACCGGAAGTTAACGGCATTCGGACGTTTGAGTAGCCGGCAGTAACTTCCGGCCAGGTGCGATACACTTAACCGTGTTTTCAAATTGATTTCGTGCAAAAACAATAGTTTTTCCAATATTTGGCGCTGTTTGAACCACCGCAAGGTAATTTTACGTAGTCCTGTGAGGTTTTGTTTAAATCGGTTGAAAAATGTAGTAAATCCGATCCAATATATAAACGCACACACACACACACACACACACACACACACAACACACACACACACACACACACACAATCTGCGTTTTATAATAAGTAAGATTATTGTCATTTTAACTGCCATAGTTCATAGCACTCTAAAACGTTCCTCGTAACTCTTTGCACATTATTTACATTATTCGGACTATTGTCCTCATCTTTGTCGCCATATTTATCACAACGTTTCGGCCGTTGTACGCTCCGGCCTTCGTCAGATAGTTGGAATGTCGAACTGAACCCTTTATTTCGCTCACTGGGGTGGACTGTTCTAGTTCCATGTGCCATGTTTAATGGATGTCAGTTATCAGTTATCTCCTGTTAATTTCCCTCTGAAAGTTCACCACTGCCTTAATCGGGTATTGATTTCACACTCTTTGGGTCCTGTCACTGGATCTAACCAACTCCTTTATCCACTGTGCCATGTGTCCAACAACCTGAAGAAGGCCGGAGTGTACAACAGCTGAATCGTTGAAATAAATATGGCGACAAAGATGAGGACAATAGTCCGAATAATGTAAATAATGTACATAATAACTCATCTCAGAAATATAGACAGATACTAACTCTTAGCAGTTTTCTACATTTGTTAAAGTTCCCGAAACTCTCATTCTGCCAGGCAGGTGGGAGGTGTCATTTTCTATCTATCACGCCTTTAGTATGCGCTATCATGGTTATGTTTTTCTATCTGTGCTTCCTCATTATATGTCCAAAGGAATTTCATGTTTCTTCTTGATTCTGAACGAAGTAGCATTAAGGACGTACAAAGTGGGTGTAAGAAGTCCACACAAGGATAAGTCGGATCGATAAAGGTTGAACCCGGACTAGAAAATGTTAAGATTATAGTGATCAGGGAAGCATTTTTTTCGGAAGTATGTTCCACAGTGCAACAGTTCTGGTTAAGAAAATGTCTAAACTGAACTTGCTGCTTAACAACAGAACGCGAAGAGAATGAGGAAGCTTCGACACCTTGTACGTAGTATGTAACGGTTTGAACTGGTGGAACTGATGAATAGAGCTCGTCTGAACATCTGACATAAAAAAAAAATTAGAATAGCGAGAGTCTAGCATTGTGAGTGTGGGGAGGTTGTATGAGGGAAATATATATTTTATAGGATAAAACGAGACACATTGATCCCTAAGGAGGATCTTTTAGGTGCTGTGACAGATAGGGAATACTGGAGAGGTGTAGTGAGTTCAATCTCGGCTGAGGCCGCAGGATGAGGATGATGATGATGATGATGTAGGAAATGATTCATCGCCCAAAATGTCGTGTAAGCATTTTTAACTCTATCATGGCCGGAAAGTGAGGATTTTTCAGATCTAACTCAGTGTTGGTAGCAATACACCATCATTGGTCTGATCTGTCTTTTGCAAAGATGGCGCATTTTCGGAGAGGTCAGGTACTTTCTGGTGCATAAAAGAAACAGTCGTTTTTCAAGAATTTTTATCGATGCATCCTATATACTAGTTTCACTTAAGGTTTGGAGTGTGATTGTTCCAATAGGTTTTCTAGGCAAGAAGCCTCGTTGACAGTACAACTGGTCATCATGGTTGGAGAAAAACAGGATATACACCGTATTTTCCGGATTGGAAGACGCACCCTAATATTGGAAAGAAATTTTTAAGAAAATAAATCATTTTCATACAACAACATATTCACCATGGGTCCCTCACATACTGGCGCCAATTATTGTTTACATTAATCACTCTTCCGATTTTGCTTGTACGGCAATGACATACTAGTTGGTGGTTAGTAAATATACTATACATCTTTAATTGTCTAAGAGTGGTTTTAAATCGGTTTGATGAACTCGCCATGGATGATAATTTCCAGGACAAAAAAAGCTTGTGATACATGTGAGAGCCTGGTGGTAACTGATGATTTTACGACGTAAGAGTGTGAGCACACCTACACCATCAAGATCAAGAGTAGAAAGGCTCCCGTTGCTGCTAGTAAACCGAGGATATTTAAGCTTGTAAATCGGCTCCAGGAAGGTTTATAGTCTTGGAAATACTTGTAACAGTTAAGTACTGGTTTTACATCATATAAAAGGCTGAATTAGATAGATAGCTAACATTATAGTCTAATGACACAACATACAAGCCCATGTCACTATCAGTCATGTCAATTAGATGACCGCCGAAGCTTACTTGAGCTTGGACGTTGCCTTACATTCGTTTTGAAAGACGAACATTTATTTTTCAGGGTATTTCTTAAAAGTGCGTCTTGTTAGCCGGAAAATTGACTTCCAGGAAGTGAGAAGGTCATTGCTCTTCATGATTTTCTGTCTGTTTCTTTCAGTAACGTTTGATCATTCTCTTTAAGCTCGTTCTGTGACCTCTAGTTGTGAACATCTTTTGTTTGCCTTCAGTGAGCAATAATGACAGACTTTCCTCGTTATGTCTGAAAGAATTTTCAATTGTATTTTCTGATTGTAAGTATCAGTTCCTTTGTAGTTCCTATTCCCTCAAAGATTTTCTCATTGCTCGCATACTCTATCATATTCTCAGCATTCATTTGTAGAACTCTATCAGTTTAGAACTTCTTCATCTGTGAGGCAATTTTCCAGTATTCACATATAGATTAAATATTCTGTTGTAGCTTCAAACCCTTTTTTCTGTTTCCAAATACCTAATGCATTCCCTACCTCTTAATACATTGTTAAATTTTAGTGTTAATAAAATAAAAAAATATATATTGTTTATAGATTTAAATATATATTCTATAAACTTCTGCAATGTTTCTGCTGAAGAGAATCGAGCTATATTTGAATTTCTTTTCTTTTTATGTGTCATGTCCTTTCAGGACGTAGGCGATCATGGCTCTCCACTTCCCTCTATCACTTGCAGCTCTCAACAAGTTCCTCTGCTTCCTCCCCCAGACTTCGTTTTCTCATCCATTTAAGTCAACCAGGTATAATAATCGAAGCCGGCTTATGGTCATATCACCTTGAAACACTGGCTCTCGTACAATCGCCGAAGTTAAGCAACGTCGAGCCTAGACAGTACCTAGAATAACAGATGTTATAAGCCTTAATGCGCGGTTGGTGTAATGGAAATCGGAGAGCAGTGTTCCAATTCCAGTTGGGTTCGTTACATTCCCTCACGCCCAATTACATTTGGAAAAGGTCTGAATCCATAACTTCTCCATAGGTTAATTAGTATGAATTGTATCAGTAAGTCATTATCGCAACAAAAACAATTCTTACAATCTAAAAATATTTTCTGGCTTTAAATAATCTGCAAGAGGTTGATAAACCATAAAAAAACCCAAATCAAATCAATATTACTCAAAACAAACAAGTATAGTCATAATCATGGTTGTATTTTTCGTACTGATTCCTTTTTCATCTTTAGTGATTTTCTAATTATCCTTACAGATTCTTACAGCATTGTAGTTTGAAGAGTTTGAAAATTTTCTCGAAATTATAATCATTTAATTTCTATTCTAGCGTTTTTCTCGCGATTACTCGTGCTCCGTATATTGTAGGCACAATTCTATCTTCATTTTTCATACCTTTCTCAGCTCCCAGGAAAGGTCCGGGTATTGATCCAATATCAAACTCTCATTAAAGTTCACTCTCTGGTCACATGGTAAAAGTCCAATCCATGATCTGGCAGGTTCTTTTTTTTTATCAAATTCGGCCTTCGGTTTGGGATTCAAATTCAAGGATTATTTCCTGATCTTTTTTTTTTCCAGAAGAATGTCTGATTTGTGGTGATAACATTCGCTTATATGATTGAACCCAATTGTTTGTTTCCAGTTTTTCAGTGTTTCCACACTGTCATGTGTGTTTTAGTATTCCTTCTGATCCAATTTGCTGCACTCACTGAGTATGCGATATTCTCACTTTATTATTATTATTGTTATTATTAGTGTTGTTGTTGCTGCTGCTGCTGTTATTTTGACTTTGTTTTATGTAGTAAGAATTGCCTCCAAGTTTCAAACAGAAATTCCAGGAGACAACAGACATATTGTTTTGATTCAATGTTCATACAAACAGATGATTTTATTGCCAGAGAAAGAAAATGTAATTGTAGTCACTGTATGGAGAGAAATCTAAGCATGATGTAAGAAGCACGCACTCACATGAGTATTATTCATTGAAATTCACTTATTTTATTACTCGTATTTTATTTTCTTGGATTTCTGGTGTCATTTATTTTTTGGGTCCCAACCAGAGATCTAAAGTCAGAAATGGCTTCATGACATCATCCACTGAGCATTTTTTTTTACAAAAAAACCCCCCAAAAAACCAAAAATATCAGACCTAAGATCACACATAATTTACATAGATAAAGCCGTTCATAATATGTAGGCTGTACATATGAGTAAAATATTTTGTATTTCTATGTCATGGGTTTACGAGAATTCCATTCAATGAGTCTATTGGAATCTTTTCCAATCAATCCGAGGAATCCAAATGGAGTTGTTGATGTTTTCATGTGGCCATTTTTGAAATTTCGATTTCCAGGTCCTTGTATTCTTGTAGTTTTTGTCTTAAGATCTTCAAGGATACATTTTAGTCTGCAGGGACTGCAATTTCAATAAGAAGACACATTTTGTTTTTGCGGTCTCTGATCATAATATCTGTAGGATTCGTTTTGATTGTTTTGTCTGTACGCATTGTAAAGTCCCATACAATTATTACAGGACTCATCTCCGTAACTCATATCAATTTCTTGCAGTTTTCTTTGATTTACCAATGCAGATATTGGCCCATGACGGGTTTTATATTCAGTGGGTTCCAATATCCTGTAACCTAATAAAGATGGTGAAGTGTTTCTGGATATTTATCACAGAATTTGCATTTTAGATTAACATAATTTTTCAATATGTGTGCTAGGTAAATTCTTGTTAGCAAGCATTGTTCTGTGAAGCAAGAATGGAATCTTCGGCTTCAGCATTTTAAACCTACACTAGTTAGGCACTGGTTGGTATGAGATTTGTCTACATCAGCTTGTTTAGTATGGGCAGAATATTGACAGTGAAGAGGTTTATTCTGCCACCCTTTCTCTGGTCGATTGCATTTGCCTTTGCTTTCTTTTTTAAGTTTTTTCAGCTTCAATAGGTGTATATCTTACTTGCATTTCTTCACCCACTTGAAACATCATTTTGACCTTGTTGGCTTCCTCTATTACTGAATAATGTTTCTTATTTCTTTCATGTTCTTTGACACAGATCATCATCCAGTCTCCTGTAGTTTCCAGGTATCTTTGAAGGCCGATTGTTGTAGTTTTGTAAAACGATTCTAGTTGCACTAACCCTCTACCTCCTTGGGATCTGGGCGCATACAGACGATCATCATCAGACTTGGGGTGATGCATGCGGTGGCAAGTGAGAAGATTTCTTGCTTTGGCGTCCATTCGCTTAATGTCATCTATGGCCGAATTTAGGATGTTGAAACTGTTTTGCACCACGGCGGCAGCTAAGTTGTTTATGGCTGATATTCTTTTTTTGTTTTGTTTTGTAGTATTCTTTTCTTATTTACCCCTTCATCTGCGTATGCTGTATTCTATCTCCTTTGCTAATTCCTAGGTACCTAGGAGCTTCTTCTTGTTACAGTTAACTAATCTTTGTGACAAAGTCTAGATCTATTATTATTATTATTATTATTATTATTATTTTTATTTTTATTTTCTTTGATTTCTGGCGTTTACACATTTCCAGGGACCTAAAGTTAGAAATGGCGTCATGACACTTTCCACTGACAAAAAAAAAAAATATATATATAGAAAAAGCCCTTCGTAAAGTGTGGGCTGTACTTGTCAGAACAATTTTTTGTATCTCCTCGAGGCATGGACTTCCAGAAATCCCTTCAATTAGTCTACTGCAATCTTTTCCAACCAGTCCTAGGGCTCCAACTACAACAGGGATTGTTGATGTTCCCATATGCCACATTTTCGAGATTTCTATTTATAGGTCCTTGTATTTTGACAGCTTTTTGAATATTTTCAAAGATGCAGTGCAGTCAATAGGGACTGCCATACCAATAAGGAGGTACTTTTATTATTATTATTATTATTATTATTATTATTATTATTGCTGCTGTTGTTATTGTTGCGATCTTATTACGGATTCAGTATGATTATCTTGGGTATGATGATGAACAAGCTCCGGCAATAAGGCCTCTGATCGCAAGATTGGGGTTTTGATGAGCATACAACCACCTCTTAATTGCTGTTGTTCCCAGGTCTACCTGAACCCAGCTATGGGCAAATAGTAAGCACCCAATCAGAAGTCAACAGTATATATATTTTTTTATAATAAAATGAGCAACAATGCATATTTATAGTAAAATGACAATCAATGCAACACTAAACATATATAGAAATACATTTTTATAGTAAAATTGGCAATAATAGATATTATGATCTACAAACTATATACCAAAAACCAAAAGAAAACAAAAAAAATAACTTTATCCTGAAAGTATAAACTTATTTACAACATATCTGTAGTTGAAAGCATAAATTTACATACAAAATATGTATATTTTGTTATGAAATAACCCTTTGATATTGATATAACGCTAAATAAAATCAACTAACAGGATCGACATAAAACAATATAAAGAGTCGATTAATGATAGAACGAGTTACATGTTTGACAAAACGATTTATCGAGAGCATTAATGAAAATCAAAGTAACCCTAATAAAAAGTTAAACCGATAACAAATCATAACAATTGCATTCTTAATTACTTTCACTAAAACTATCTACAATTACTTAAGTCTGAAAGTTTCGTCCGTATACAGACGAGAAATATTTTTTCTGCACTTTTCATATTTATCGGTTTTATCATGTTGTTTATATTTCAATTTACATTAAAATAATGTATACAAGGAAAGATGTGAAACGTGGACACTGACATCTCTTGGTAAAAATAAAATGAGTTAGTGCGGAAAAGGGTTGGAAGTTTTTGTGCACCACCAGGAACCGCTTCTCGCCACTGTCAAACGGAGAAAAATGTCGTGGTTTCGACACATTATAAGACAGGGCAGCCTGTGTAAGATCATTATGCAATGCACCGTTGAAGGTGGACGTAGGAGTTGACGCCAACGTAAAAACCAGTTGGACAATGTCAAACAATTGAGAGGTATGACTATACCAGAATTGCTGATGGCTGCCTTTCATAGACCGTTGTGGAGATGATGATGATGATGATGATGATGCAACGAAAATATCTTAATTGTAGCGATTCCCCAAAAAACGTCCAGTTTATGATAATGTCAGAAATGCTTGAAAGGACTCGAACAGAAACAGATGAAAGGCATGAACCTTGGACAGTTTATCGATAATTTTGTTTTGAATATATAATTTATTCGTAAGTTTGAAAAATAGATTATAAAATTAAACAGAGAGATGATATCGGGTAAATTGAAAAAAAAAACACTTGTTTTAATTAAGTTTAGACATATATGCATATATATATATATATACACACACACACACACACACACATGTAATTTAGGGAAACTTAAGTCGCAAACCAAAACGTGAGTACAAGTATATGTACTAATTAATATATATATTTGTTCTGTCTAACCACATCAAGCACTATTATGTTTACACCTCGTGTATACATTTGCTGATTATTTACCTGCTTGCCCGCGAATGCACACCAGCACGCGCGTATACGTTTGTTTATATCTGGTCGTTTATCTATCCCTATAATTATATATATATATATATATATATATATATATATATAGAGAGAGAGAGAGAGAGAGAGATAGATAGATAGATAGATAGATAGATAGATAGATAGATGGAGAGAGAGAGGGGGGGAGAGATACATGTACATATGAGTGTGAATGCATATGCATAATTGTTTTAATGTGCAAATAAACTGTAAGCCATTTTACTTACCAAAATCACAAAATAGGTAATCTATTCATATCACGATGGAAAGAGTAATATATATATATATATATATATATATATATATATATATTTTGCAGTAAGGGAAATCTTTGTTTCTCTGACACATTACTAAGGGCCGCAGTGTGTGTATATAGGTATGCATGTATGCATATATGAAAATGAATCAAGCAATAACATTAGTTGTATGGGAGCATAGAGATTTGTCTTCGTCGAAAACATTAGACTTTATGGAAATAAACTCGCCGAGACAATCGTATTTATAAAGTTGTTACGGCAAATAAATTACTTTCTTGTGATGATACTATTTTCGCCAATTCGATTTGACTGAGCGTTGAAAGGATGCTCTCTCGTCCATCTACGCAAAAAAAATCTGACGGTTGGACATATATTTGGAGGTGTTAGATAGAGAAGATTTCTGTTTACCTATATATATATATATATATATATATATATATATATATATATATATATATATATATATATAACAGCAAATTGTCCAAAACGTTTTACAGCATAATTGTTCATCCCACAAAATGTTTAATATCTGAAAATCACGAAATTAATTTTCTTTTTTCCAAGATTTCAGGCAAGATATTCAGCCATCTTCTCACCATTTGGCATAAGAATCACTGAAAAACCTTTTGAGTTTTTCAGGTAGAAAGAGACCAGGTGAAAATCATTTTGCGTTAGCCACACTATGTCTTCTCAACAGATCTGAAATGGTAAGAGGGGAAAAATCATTCAGGCCTTCAGTAATGTTACCAACATTCATACTCTGGCTTCCGTCTTCAAAGTCTATTCAAGAACCATCAAGAGATCGGTGAATAATTTTCAAAAAAAGGGAAGAGTAGATAGAAAACTGCATCCAGAGGTCGCAACAGCAAGAAGGATCATCATTAGAACTTGGAACTAAAGAGGTCTGTGATACTATTGTTGTTGCCGCGGTAAAACGGGAGAAAGTCTTGTTAAAACAAATGAAAGTGTTATTTGCCGAGAGACATTGAAACGAGAAGGATTAATACCAAAAACACGTGGGAAGAATTGAGGATTTAACTGAAACATAACCGACTTGAATTGTATGTCGAGCAGGTTGAACAATGGAAAATTGACCCCCGACTTAAGGGGCAATATTGACTGAAACACAGCTGCAAATGCAAGCTGTAAAGCGAAAACTTCATTTTCATAAGCAACGAATTTTGGAGTTGATTTTTCTGGTTGACACACACACACACACACACACACACACACACACACACACACATATATATATATATATATATATATATATATATATATATATATATATATATATATTGTGTATTTAACAGCAATCCTTCCTTTACGCATGTCTCATTAAAATCGACAGACGAGGTACTACGATTAAGCTTTCTATTTAACTTTTATTGTGTTCGAACAAGTGCTTTCATTTCATTTTTGGACAGTTTCTACACACTTTGTGTCCAAAAATGTCTGTCATTTTTAATGAAACATGCACACACACACACATATATATATATATATATGAATTATTAGATGAACTGTTGTGATCACCCTGAACCATATCAATAGCCCGCCCCACAACACCAATAGAAGTACATAGGTTCGTTTACCTCCCGGTTCACACTTCTCCCCGGTCTTTTGAACCAGAGTAGAAGCCGTATCACTTGGTCTCAGTTTAGGATTGGGTTTGCCGTTCCTTCTTATGTCTTTTTATTCTCGGCAAGACTTTATGTTTGGCATAACTGGCCGATAATTCTTAGTCGTACACTGCAGACAAATTTCTTTAGAATGATAGTGATATCATCACAACCTTTTTTTAAGGGCGACAGATAGTGGGTATTGTGATGTGCATGCAAATATATAATATATATATATATATATATATATATATATTTATTTTTTTTTTTTCAATATGATTCCATCGCTACATAAAAGTTCTCATGTTTAAAAACAGGAGTTAAAAAATTGAATTAAAGTATCAAGCTCTGTTTCATCTTCAACCGAAATTTTTGGAATAACTAATCTTGAAATTTACGCAGTTTTAGAAGCATATTCATTCGTAATAGTAATTACTATGGAAACGGCTGAAAATTTTATTTCAATAAAATCTCTACTTATATATTGAGCAGTGTTTATTAAAAATAAAAAAAATACTAAAAATTCGGATTATTAACCTAACGTGTTCTTTTTCCAAGTTTCGATTTGCACACACACACACACACACACACACACACACACACACACACACACACACACACACACATATACACACACACACACATATATATATATATATATATATATATCCAGGTAGGATAAGAACGATTTTTTCTTCGATTTTCGTTGAACTATGTTGCACCGTATATGGCTCATCTTTCTTTTTGTAGGATTTAACTTGAGTTTAATTCAATTTTGTCTTGATCTCCTGGTATTAATATTAAAATCTTATACGGTTATATTGGTATTTAGTTAGTATTTTTGACATTTTACATTGACTTGTTGATATTATTATTATCTTATATGGGTAATATTTATTCACCGGTAGCATATCATTTACAAAAATAATTCTATATGTTTAGATAATTTACTAATTTCCTAAAGAATCTATCTATCTATCTATCTATATATATATATATATATATATATATATATATATATATATATATATATATAT
Source organism: Acanthosepion pharaonis (assembly GCA_903632075.3). Taxonomy (NCBI): domain Eukaryota; kingdom Metazoa; phylum Mollusca; class Cephalopoda; order Sepiida; family Sepiidae; genus Acanthosepion; species Acanthosepion pharaonis. Next base: position 511,479 of record CAHIKZ030002725.1, on the reverse strand, counting down.
ATATATATATATATATATATATATATATATATATATATATATATATATATATATATATATATATATATATATATCTATATATATCTATCTCTCTCTCTCTATATATATATATATATATATATATATATATATATATATATATATATATGAAGAAAAATATACGGAAAAACAACAAAAAATTCTAATATGCAATTATGCTGTTTTAATGTTAATATAATGTCAACGTCGGACGATTCGGTCTAATAGACCATCTTCAGTATATTTTTCTTCATACGGTCGGATCTATATCCATATATTTGCTTATATATATATATATTGAACTACAAATTTCCCTTAATCTCTCTCGAACGATCATATACGGTCGAAGCGTATCTTAACGTGAAGAAATGACATCATATATTATGAAATGGAATAAGTCCGACAATAATTTTAATATATTTTCTTTTTATACGCTATTTTTATCGACACAAATATTTAAGTAAATGGTCTGTTTTTTTTACTGGCCTGAATGAGCGAGAAATTTCATATAAAATATATATATATATATATATATATATATATATATATATAAAACAGAAACTAATTTCGGATTGTAGGAAGTTGTTTCAGTCGTCCCCCTAAACTGACCAAGCTCGATACTGCTTAACTTTAGTGATCGAACAAGAACCGCTTTTTCTTGCTGCGCGTGGATTTCTCTCTCTCTCTCTCTCTCTCTCTTACACACACACACACACACACACACACACACACACACGCACACACACGCATGCGCCCTCACTTTAAATGTTAAGTATGAAAAATGAGAATATAATTTCGTAATATTTCAAAATACTTAACTCTATTCTGAATATTTATTTAAAATGAAATCATAAAGAAATTTCACAAACAATTATGTATGCATTCAGCTTGTTTTTGGAAAGCAAACTTTTTTAACTTCCAAATAGAATAAAAAAAAAACAAATGTCAACTCAAAAAAGCTGTCAAAATGGCAGCAACATTGAACTTTGCGTTATGGCACAAGCAATTGTTTCTTTTTTTTTATTCGTTTTTTTTTTACCATTTTATCTCTTCTCAGCTCTTTTCTTTAATTTCTAAATCTGCTTTCTTTTTTATCGAGCAAATAGAGAAGAAAAAAAAGAGAAATCGCTTGAAAAGAAAGAAGAGACAGCTACCGACAGAAAGTTAAAGACAGCGAAAGAAACAAGCACAATAATGAATTGCATTTTGGCCATGGCTAAGCAACATCTGTTTATATTGACAAGTCATCAGTGCCGGTCGGAAAGAGGAACGTTGGCGCTTTGACGAAAATATAATCGCATTGAAATTTCTCCAAAGGCTCGCATTATATCAAAAGCGCATCAAGATTCTACGCAGAAAACCTTGGAGAATTAAAGTCAAAAGCAACTCTTGCAAAGATTCCCCTGACGGAGCGCTTTCGCCGATTGAGCCAAGGTTGGTACGCTTACCACTGAAGCTACCTGTTCATAGTGGCCATGACAGGTGCCAAAAACAGACGCTGGACCCACGAAGCAGTTTCAATGCTGGCTTCCCGACAGGCAATGGCAACAGGAAGTGGCATGAATCGAACGGAAAAGAATCTTGACATGTATCGACGAGACCCCGGCGAGATTTACAGTGGTCGCTCGTCTTACTAATCAACGACACACGGCGATGGCACGAAAGACTTCTTTTGTCTCCCAAAGCAGCGAAACTTCTCGGATATGGCGGCCGCAGCGGGAAGCCAGTTAAGGAAAGGAGATTAACGTCTGTCGGAAAGTTGGTAGTCGATTGTGTTGATAGTATTATCTCCTTCACTTGTTACAGCGTCCGGAATAAGGGTTGAAAAGTAGCGCCTTGTTTTCTTTGCACGCATGCAGATACCGACTGAATTTGTTTAAATCTAAAGTGACGTAAACATAGCAAAAAGAAGGCCTACGAAACGAGAGGGAAAATGAGAAAAAAAACAAAAACAAAAACGTATTAGCCTTGTTGCAAGTTCTCTCGATCTTCTGACATTGTACTTCCTGTCTTTTATAATTTAGGCGGCCGTTCAAGAAAACGTGACTGAATGATCTCTTCACACGAGCTAGCTTTGTAAAATCTGCACTTCAGCCGATCAACCTAATTCGCTTTATCTTATATATTTTGTTTTTTATTTTATTTTATTTTATTATTATTACAATTACATTATTCGTTTTGTTAGCAACATCTTAAATTGTTATCCATGTTCGCCAATAAAATGAACAATGCCAAACGAAAGTAACATGACGTGTCATTTCAAAAGTTATGGGCGTCCGACTGAGTTGATAGAAATTAATTGGACGGGAAATGAGCAACCCCGAATTTAAGGAACACAAAAGCAACAAGAGTTTTTTTTTTTTTTTCGCTTTTTCATTTTATTTTAGGCTGGATGGCTTGTTTCGAGTGCACTTGTAAGTAAATAAAACAGCTAATAATTCCACTTGAAAAATCAGTAAATACGAGAGCATACGACAAATTCTGTTTTAAAAATACAATTTTGGACCCCAGTCCCGCCACTTTAATACCAACCTATAATTATTACCGTAATTCCCCATGTATAATGCATTTTTTCTAAAACATAATAAGCAAAATCAGGGGTGCGTATTATGCACATTAAATCTTTAAAAAATTGACGTAAAATAAAATAAGAATTATGATAAAACTAAATTTGAATAATATCATTCTTTTGTTTAAAACCATTTTTTTAAAAGTAAGAATAGGAAGCGCTGGCCATAATGAGAGGTAAAATTTATAGGGTTTGATTACCAAACAAGGGGTGCGTATTATGCATGAGTATAAGCATTTTCCAACACTTTCAGCACAGTTTTATGGCCGAGTTTTATAGACGAAGGCATATTATACATAATAAAAATGTTTCGTAATATTGAAGCAAAATATTAGGCTCCATATTGCAGGAGATTGCCCTATAATATAGAGCCTAATTTAAAAATTTCTTCTAGATACTAACGACATTTTGTTTTTTGTTTATAGATACTTTGTTTATTACAAAAGCTAATTTTTGTTTTAACAGAGCAAGAAAATTATATTTTCTGTCAATTTTTGGTAAATAAACTTAAATAATTAAAAAAAAATTGTCATATTGAACTTTTAGCAAGAATAAAAACTGGTTAGAAAAAGTTTAGTCATAAATTTTTAAACTATTTGTACATTTATTTAAAAATACAAAAATTAGTTCTTTAGACTTAACGCGTAGCTTGGTTAAGAAATATTTTGTTTTGATTTTTATCTTAAAGTGACCCATAAGCAATCGATGTGCCGACAAACAAATAAACAAACACACGCAGACGCCGCTCAAGGTTCACATGATTTCGCGCTTTGAGAGTTTGCTTCTGAACTTTTACCACTTCATGGTTAAGCTTATTACACGGTGTATCGTGGCCGTGTGGTTAGAAAATGCCCAGATACGCGGGTTCGAATCTCTCCATGGGAGACAAGGAAGGTGACCTTCTTGATGTCATAGGGTTAAAAATTTCGAAAGCTACACTATGAGTGAAATTAGCAGACAATTGTTCAGTGATGTAGACTGTAGACCGTTAGTATGGGCATCAGGTGGGCTATGTGGGTTTTGAATAAGCAGAAATGTGCCTGAGCAAGGGTCTGAAACAAGGATTGTCTAGAAAGGCATACTCGCATACGAACGGACAGCAATTATATTTGGTTATAATTGTATTAGGCACTTTTATTATAAAAAGATTTTTTCATAATGTAAAGCTTTTTATATAATATAGATGTAGATATATATATATATATATATATATATATATATATATATATATATATATATATATATATATAAACACACACACACATATATATATATATAGCCTGAAAATTGCTTCAGCACGGAACAGATTCGGTGTCGACTTTCATGTTTGCAAAAGGCTCTATCCCTGATATTGAGGATTTTAACCATAAATAGAACACATACACATTACAC
>CAHIKZ030002725.1:435000-505000 GCA_903632075.3 Acanthosepion pharaonis | reverse complement strand
AGACTGAGTTCGTGTCGGAATTAGAAATTTAATTGTGACAGCTGTCGAAAAATTTATACATAATTTGTCTATTTCAATGTTTCAATCAGACGAAATGCACAAGGCAGTGGTCAGGGGAAGGTGGAAGTTATTAGTCTTAAAGGGAAGGGGATTCATAAAATTAAGCACGCATGTTAACCTTATGACATTAAATTGGGGTTATATGAAGAGTTCTTGGAACAGGGGGCAATTACAAAATGTAATTAATGTGGTGTAACCAATGGAAATAAAGAAATTAGGAATAGTTATACATTTGACATTTGAAGAGTTAGAGAATTATAGTGGCTAATAAAATAAAATCTATATTATGGAAATTTAAATTTCTTTTTATGTTGACATTTTAAAACTAATTCATTCCTTTGATTTAATAGTTTATATAGTGTAATAGTTAGCAAACTGGTCTCGCTGGGGCAATTATGACTGACTAGTGAGTTCGATCCTCACTTTGTGCCTCACTTTCTGCATGTTCTACATCTAAAGTACGTTTATAAAATCCCCATATGTATAACCACATTTCTGTTGCTTCAAGTCTCTTCTTCATCTGTCATGATATTATTCAGAATTCTCTGCCATAAAATAGGATGGATATTACATAACATTCCAGTGTTCTTTTCTTTGTTTCGAACGAAATTTCCCTGTTTCATATTACTTTGTTTATCTTCTGGAGAGCAACTTTCACTATTCCAATACGCCTTCGTAATTATGTTATTAACGTTAAATTCTTAACTACACTGCATAACAGAGTTTTCCTCAGTGATTTTTGTCATCTAGGTTTCCTGCTATTATGAATATTTCATTAAGAAACCGAACTTAGATTTAGAAAATTGTTACAGGCATTGCTTACTAAATGATCTATATGGAAATTACATAAACTCGAACCAAATGGTGACTCCATAGTTACATTGTTAGTATGTATGTAAATATAACCGTAATGGTCATAGAAAGGTAAGGTACTATGTAGAACTGTTGGTTTAATATTTCGAGATGAGGAATGTTTATATAATTTTTATGAAAATGTTTATAGTTAATTTGGAAAGAAAAACAATAACGAGATTTTCGGTATCTGACAAGGCAAGGACAACCATTGTTAGATACATAAGTGCCATACTTGAAGAAATTTATTAGCCGAATGAATGCTAAATTTATTGTGTATTTACGGTAAGTTATATACGGGGTTGGAATTTGTGAAATTAGCGGAATCAAAGGTATTCAAGACTTACGTGCTTTAAATCCCCATATCGGAAACTGGGGTAAGATTTAACCACCATTTTGTAATTTGATCGATCTGATTTGATCGATCTGATTTCGACGATATTAGAAGTAATAAGTTAATTTATCGCCGCCTTGAGAAAAAATAGTAATGCTTTTATCTAATTTTTATACTTTGTTTTGCAGTAAATAATAGAATCTAGTTTAGAATTGGAATCAGACGTGATTAAAAATAAGGAAAGCAGTTAGTTTTATGAATTTCAGAAATAAAACAGGAAGAAATTTATAAAATTCATAGAAGTGATGGTGTTGAACGTAGGTTCTACATTCAACACCATAAATTGATAAGACACCAGAAGTGTTGAAACAAAATGGCTATTTTTGTAGTGATTTTATAACATATTTATCTTATAATTTTCGAATAAATAAATATATTTGCTCTACTCTGTATTGAGCACTCTTTTAGTATTTGTTGGTTATTGGAATTAATTCCGTATACACCAATCCTATACTTGGGTATATATATATATATATATATATATATATATATATATATATATATATATAATATATTTCTCTCTATCTCTCTATATATATATATATATATATATATATATAAATATATATATACAGTGTAACCCGATATAAGAGAAACCCGGATATAAGAGAGATTTTCTGGTCCCAAATTAGAGCCTGTGTTAATGTATATAAAAACAAACCAAACCCGGATATAAGAGAACCCGGATATAAGAGAGACTTCTTCTCCGGTCCCGACAACTTTATCCGATATCAGGTTATATATATATATATATATATATATATATATATATATATATTCTGAAGAGAGAGAATTTTCAGAACGATATTATTGAGACCATCGGGCCGATCTCTGAATATCACAGGTTGACCCAAGTCAATTGAAATTGTCAGAACGATATTATTGACTGCATCGAGGCCACGATCTTAACATATCAAACTGTAACAGGTTGAAAAAAACAAATGGGCTCTCTGGGTAAGACTGAAAGCGAGCGTCTGTAATAGGGGAACACCGGCCTAGTAGGCTCGTCGATATTTTATATATATATATATATATATATATATATATATATATATATATATATATATATATATATGTGTTGTTGATGTTTACGCTATATAGATTTCACACACACGCACATACACACACACACACACACAAACACACATATATATATATATATATATATATATATATATTATATATATATATAAATATATATATCCAAGTACAGGATTGTGTATACGTGGGCTCTCTTGAAAAATGCTAAATACATTATTTGTTAAGGGTCGTGGACATCTATTTCCTGAAATTCGTGCTTTTAGGTGTTTCTATGTCTAAATATGTCTTCGTGTTTATGTATTATAATCTGATTATACTTAAATTGCGTCTGTAATAGGGATTTTTTTATCTAACTAACGGCCAATAGTAGATTTTAATGTATTTTGTCCTTTCAATTAAAACAAAAAAAATAACAAAATATATGTATCCTCGAATATTTTATGGCCAGCTATTTTAGTCTAACCTTACCATTAAATTGTTAATTATTATAACCAAGGTTCATTGTCTAGTTTTTTGAATCCTCATGTACTTGTATTTTGATTGGTCATTCCAGCTTATGTAACAGCGTTTCTCCTAGCGAGTGAGGGGGTGTTTGATTGATTTGAACCTTTTAAAATCCTTTATTCTACATTCAATACCATCAATTGATAAAACACCAGAAGTGTTGAAACAAAATGGCTATTTTTGTAGTGATTCTACAACATATTTATGTTATAGTTTTCGAATAATATATATATATATATATCTTTATATATATATATATATATATATATACATATATATATTAAAGACATTTTTTATTTATGTTTAACGTTGTTATTTTATAGATACAAGTATTTAAGCAAATGCTCTGTTTAAGATAAACAGTATTAAATAACATTTACCGGCCTGAATGTCCGAGAAATTTTCATAGAAAATATTCGTTCATAAACAGGATTCGAACCGGCATCCTATACGGAACTGTCATATACGCTGACATGCCTTACCACTCGGCCACCATGAACCTTATGGTAGACAAGGTCGAATTTACTGTTATAAACTACAATCTTCCATGAATCTCGTACATTCATAACTGCTCTGGCGTATCGAATGTAAACAAATGACGTCATATGTTAAGAAATAATTTATTTATAAATAAATTTATTGTCGGACCTTTTCCATTTCTTAACGTATATATATATATATATATATATATATTTATATATATATATATATATATATATATATATATATATATAATATATATATATTTTTTTATATATATCAAGAAAAGTTGAAGAAATTATAAGACAAAATAAAATAAAAAAAAGTTTATCCGTGAAGCGTTTCATCCTTTGGTAGCGAAAAATGTCTAGAAAATGCTTTTATCGTTTATTCAGTCACAGTAAATTTACGTTCGGGTTCTTATAACTTATCACTATATTTGGCAAATGTTCTATTATCACAATATGGGATATTAAAAACAAAGATGATGATGGAAAGAAAAAGGAGAGGAAAATAGATAAATTTGGCTATGTTTAAAAAATATTTGAATAAATGATTTAAAAATAATTTTGAAAGTACCGGAGTCCATCGTTCGTTCATGCGCAGCTGTAGTATCAACAACGTCAAAAAACACAGTCGGGAGGAAATCCTAACAGCGTCACAAATTAACTGTTTCTATTTTAACTTACTATTTTCTCTTACTATTTCCTCAATATATATATATATATATATATATATATATATATATATATATATATAGTAAGGTAATGAAGGGTTTGTTAATCTGTGTGATAATTTCAAAGAGGATATTATCCAGAAAGCTCAATCTAACAACAGAGCAAATATTAATTAAATATATAAGAGACAGCCCTAAGGTTCCATGACTATATTTTATTTCCTAGACAATATATTTTTCCTGGCTCATCAGGTCACATCTGTAGTTACCCTAGTTATCTCTAGATACAACTAGTTATCTGATGAACCAGGAAAAATATGAAGTCTCGGAAATAAAATATAGTCATGGAATCTTAAGGTTGTCACTTTCTTATATATTTAATTTCCCCTTCCCCGAATTGAGCACTGTCAGTCATTGGCGTGTTTAATCACAGAATAAGTACGTAAAAATTCGCTCTACGATGGCTTAAGGGGAAAAATATGCGATTGTTGACCAATCAGTCGGGATTCGATCCTAGTTTAAAGCAATCAATTTGTCACCCCCTTGTCTTGTATATATATATATATATATATATATATATATATATATATATATATATATATATATATATATATATATATATATATATATATATATATATATATTCCATATTTATCCGTCTCCTGATACTTACCATGTAAGGTAATGAAGGGTTTGGTAATCCGTGTGGATAATTTCAAAGAGGATATTATCCAGAAAGCTCAATCTAACAACAGAGCAAATATTAATTAAATATATAAGAAAGAGACAGCCCTAAGGTTCCATGACTATATTTTATTTCCTAGACAATATATATAATCAGATTTGTTCCAGTGAGGAGTTAAAAGTATATTCATTATTATTGTATGAGTGTGGGCCCGCTTGCTTCCTCATGCTTTAAGTGGTATATAATTATTTGAAATTATCATTTCAAAGTTATGCCGTCATTTTTTTAGATGTCGTCTTACCTTTTACTTAAGCAATTGATCTCTATTGTATTTTTCATGCTTTAATTAGCAAACAGAACTCTTTGTTTGTCTCCATTTTTGTTTTCCTATCTGCAATAAAGATTTTAATAATATTTACTTAGAAATGCATTGAAATCCGAATCTCATAACTTTACTGATGTAAATGTGTTCACGAGTCTTTAAGTATGTATAAATCTTCATGTGTGTCAGTTTCCCAGTGGGAGATTTTGTTTACACGCAACTAGATTTTAATCAAAACCAAATTCGTTACATTTATTCTTTTTTTTAAACTTCAACACGGCAACCTTTTACCCAAAATGCAACAAATACTTTAACGTCAGTTAAATCTAAATACATATTCATGGCTCTTCTTGTTTTCATTGGTTTTATTTTAACATCGCAAAGGGAAATAAAATTTAATTCGCAGCGTGAAAACGAAATGAGAAAAGTTATAATTTGATGATTTTTTGAAGAAAACAACAAGAAAAACTCATGAAGAAATTTGTCTTTTGTTTTTCAGAAATGAATAAAATCTGCTCAATGGCAAAAGTATACCGTTCCATGATAAAAATATATAACTAGCTCTCTTGGCTTAATTATGCATCAATCACAAATGAAAAAATGTTACCCTCTTTTAAATATCTTCCGCTACAAATTGATACCTGAACTGAATTTTAAATGTTCAAAAATTTAGCAATGATAAATAAAAAGAGGCATTTGAAAATTTGTACAATATATCTTACTTGTCTGATATCAGATTGGCAGGATGATCTTACAGATTTTTTTTTTCCATTCTTTCTTGTTATATTCATAGATTTATTTAAGATTTTGACCATTCTGCAAAAAAGTTGTAGTCAAAATAGTCATAATCAAAAAGTTTCCGTCTTGGGTAAAACGATAAAATACATCCTACACAAGTTTTGAGGTGTGTGGAACAACCTCTTAATTGCTGGTGTTCCCAGGTCTACTTTGACCTGGGGTGGTAGCAACTGTTAGGGTCCCAGCTATGGGCAAATAATTAACCCCTAAACTGGGGTCAAAACACTATAAAAGTGTTAAAACAGCTTTTAATACCAGAAATACTTTGTAAAAAAATTATTACCAAAAATATATTTCTGAAAAAAATATAACCTGCAATATATTTTTTAAAAAATATTACCGGCAATAAAAATCTTGTCGGCATTAAATAACCCATTTAGGTTGATATGCCGTAAAACAGACCAAGCCAAACCAAAATAAAAAAAAGTTGTTCAAGTTGACTTTTAAATTAAGAAAATAATAAATTTCTTTTTCGTTTCGTGTTTCCTTAAATGTTTTCAGTTAATATATGCGTGCATAGTTTAAAAAAAAACAAAAAAAAATAGTTTTCTTTTCCTTGCAACACCCTTACGCGTGTTGGAATCCTCACAATATTTGGTATTGTTGAAATTATCGCTAAATTTTTTTGTCGAGATTTACAAACTCTAAGTTTCGTTCAATTTTGCAAACCAATCGATGAAATATGATTAAGCTGAATTATTTGGGAAAAAAAGTACGTTGAAAAAACCATACGTCGTAATATTAGTATTTTCTTTAATTTAATTTAATTTTATAGGAGTTTATGGTAAACACTATCTTTTAAGTATTTTGTTTTCCTTTTTCGTTTTTAACAGCGAACAATAAATTTTTAGGATTTCTTACTCTTGAGCATGCAATATAAAACTGGTCATGTGTAAATATTTCTTTCTGGAGCGAAATTCTAACTTTTTAAAGCCTTGTGAATTGTTATAGTTCTCGCAGACGCTGGGCGAACAGGAAACTTCATTCTTGTAAAAATAAAAAAATAAAAAAAAGATATGCAAAAACAATATTCAATTTTTATTAAATAAGTATTCGTTATTTTAATTAGTATATTGTTTTTAAAATAGCGGGAGTATATTGGTATCTGAATAAAACTTTTAACTTTTCAATAAAAAAATTAATGAAAATTTATTGTACTAAGCTACGAACTGTAATCAAATCAACTATATTTTGTACCCCTTACTGGTTTGCACTTCCCCGAAATTTCATTTCAATCGGCCAATGGATGACTAGAGGATGTGACATACAGTCGGACAGAAATCACACAATTTTATATATAGATATATTGAATACTGAAGTTATTTATTAGAGTTTTTTTTATTGATTTCAACACTAAAAACCAAAGCAGACAAGTACATTTAACTTTTTCCGCTATTTTGTTTTGCATCTGCTTTTTTATTTCTCCAAATAAAGATTTATTTTCAAAATAAGGACATTCTTAACAAAGCATAGTCCGATTCAAATCAACTAACTTATCATACAATCTATTTAAGAAAGCCATGACACTATAGGGATCCCTGGTCCACTCATTTTTTTTTCTGAAACTGGAATCTAAACGCAAGACAAAATTTATCATTTTAGCCTAAATCTATGTCAATTCCATTCAGCTAAACTGTACAATTTGTCTAATATACTTAAATTAAGTATTTAAATAATTACATTAAATAAAGAGTTCAGTTCATAATTCCGTGTAAGTTACCCATATCCACATACATCTGAGGAAGACCTGGGAGTATAACGGTCGAAACGTAGTGATAACAACAACAAAAAATAGACAATACTCTGAATAAGTAAATAAAAGTGTAACTAAAAGTTTTAATAAATTTTATATAATTTTAATATGGGAATAAAACACTATAGCACTCATTCCAGAAAATAAATATTAGCGACCCCACCACCACTATAAAAAATAGAAATAAAATTGTATCTTCAAAAATCAAAACAAAAATTTGCTGTAGGACGATATATCTAAAATAATAAATATCCATTTTATGAGAGAAATAAAATATGCAATCAGGAATATTTCAAACTTTTTTAAATCATTTCACCTCAAACAAGGAGATAATGTCACTAAGTCACCAAAGATTACTAAGAATGAAAGAGAATCAGAAGACTTTAGTGGGGAAAAAGGACAATAAAATAACAGATTTCCGGAATACATAAGATTGTAATTGTCGTTGCATTAAAATTTTTACGATTGTGGTTTACAGAAAAGCAAGGAACGGGAAGAGAGTTCCACAGACAAGAAGTGCGAGAAAATTATTATTAGAAATAGAACTTACTATGAGAAGTGTTAGTATTAGAATAGAATTTACAGTTACATTTGGCTATTTCAATAGTAAAACGATGAAACCTCGATGCCAATCTTAAATTCATGCGGTCGAGGCAACAACAACATTCGACAACATTCGACAAAATCCATGAAGGTATTTATAGAAAAGACATAGGGAATTCAAGAGACGTCGATGGGAAAGTGACTGAAGTCGAGATGGCAGGTTAAACCATTCTTTGGATTTTGTCTAGATTCTCAAGATATACAGCAGAAGCACCAAACCAGATATGGCAGCAATATTCAATGCACGGGCGAATCGTAGATAAATGTGCAAGATGGATTCCGACACGATGCATTGAACCAACTTTACTAGCAGCAAACCTAACAACTGATTAAATATAAGGATTCCATTCCTATCAGTGAGTCCCAGAATACGCAATGTGTTGCTCTCCGTGAGGTTAATTAGCAACAGCCATACTGATGGAAGACAGAACAGATTCTCTATTTTGATTAAAATATAATTGTTTTGTTTTGAAGACGTTAAAATTTACAATCCATATTTTGCCCACCTTAACAATGGATTGGAAGTCATTTTCCAGAGCAGTTGCCTGTTTTATTTTGTCGGACATATCGCATTTACTATTAAGACAAGTATAAATAGTTGTGCCATCAGCATAAATACCAATTTGGTAACTGATGATATTGTGAAGGTCGTTGATGAATATAAGTAACAACGCTCCGTCCATGGCATTCTTGGCATCATTCTGTTGAACCAGTTCTCTGTTACCTCGAAGTTTCTCTTCAGCTGTGAAGAAATTGTCCAGCATTCACTGCCATATATCGCATAAAAGTTCCGAACTCTTTGCTTCCAAAGAAATGTTCTTGTTTCTTAATACAGAGCAACCTCGGTTCTCGAATGTCTCACATGTTGAACAAATCGCTTTTCGAACAGAAAATTCGAAAGGAAAAAAATACCTCGCTTATTGAACAAAATTTCGATTCTCGAACATTTCCGAACCGAGTTAACCCGTACGAAATCATTTCTTGTGTCGACCGACATGTTGTATACATTCGTGTGATGTGTCAAGCTTTTCTTTTCCAATTTTATTGTACTGTGACTTTTTTTCTCTCTACATTGATTCCTACTGGAAAAATAGTTTCGGCTTACGAACATTTCGGCTTACGAACATTTCGGCTTACGAACATTTCGGGTTATGAACATTTCGGGTTATGAACATTTCGGCTAACGAACATTTCGGGTTATGAACATTTCGGGTTATGAACATTTCGGGTTATGAACGGCCTCTAGGAATAAATTAAATTCGTGAACCGAGGTTTCACTGTATACTGCTTAGTTTGTGGAAGGCATCTTTCACTATTTCAAAAGCACCTTAGGATTTCGGTTTCACGTTTTTTTATCGTCTGTTAAAAGACTTCCCAGATAAATTTCTCTATTTAGTTTCCTTTTTAAACAAAGACAACTACTGAACAAATGTAATTAGTATACAATTGTAACTACAAAAGAAAAGGATCTTGTGTGTCGCTATTCTGAAAAAAGATTCAAACAGACTTATTTTCAATTTGATTTGTTTATTCCAATCTTTTAGTTTTCCTTGACAAAAAGAACACCACAAGTCATGAATAACCAAATTGGGGAATGAGAAATAAAACAAATTGTAGGAAAAATTGTAATAAATATCAATGATAAAACAAGATAAAGCAAGAAAAAAATTCTCTCTTCCTCATTCAGTTAATAAAAAAAAAAAAAATAGGGTAGCGGCAGGAAAACATTTGCCATAAGCCAAAAACGAGGCATTTGTTTTAATATTGGTGACGCGTTCTCGGCTTTTTGTCGAAGCACCAGTCGGGGAAGATTACGCATCAGAACGAATGTCAAGAGACAGTCGAAATTCTAATTCATTGAAATTTTCATGGAATGAGCTGTAGGTGAGAAAATCTCAATGTGTAGTCGGCAATAGCTTGTCAATGAGAGTGTCTTATTAAACACGGTGGGGACGGGGGCGACGCTTACAGCTAAACTCGCACCTGAAACGTCTATTATTCCACGTAGATTTCAAACGACATTAAAACAGACTCAGTTCGTTGTAATAATTTATCAAATCATTTTTCAAATTATAACCAAGCTCTAAAAACAAGGTTTCACTTTATACCTTTTTGGATTTTTTTAAAAAATTATTTTCGATTATTTTTTAATTTTAATTTTTTTTTTTTTTCATTTTTATCATTAGTTGCACGATGTTAATTATTATTTCTGTTATTGCTTGCAATTTTCATCAAGAGACATTCCACCCAAGGACATATTTCAGCGAGGGAACAACCACAGTTAAAGTGAGAGAAGAATACATTTTCTCTTGGATATATTTCCCAGTACCTCCCCCAATTATTAGACAACAAAATGATTGCTTCGTCCGGTTTTCTTAAGGCTTCGCGCATTTAAATCTTCTAATAAAATAAAACAAAATATGAAAATTGTTGTTTTCCTTTTATGTTTTTAATCATTCGACTAATGCGTGTATTTTCGTCGTATAAAGAAACAGATGCTGTAAGGAATTTCAAGTGGTGAATGGATAATAAGATAAATATTAGATAGACATTGTTTAGTATTTCAGTTATCGAACATCATTTGACACCAAGGAAACAGTAAGTAATGTGTAAAAAATCACATATCATTTTGTCAAATATCAATATCAGATTTACGTAAAAAAATCTTTACTGGGAGAACTATCAAAAGAAGAAATTAATATGATATATCAAATTCAGAAGAATATAAAAATAACACTGCACAATGTAACATTTGTGACATATACCAATATATATATATATATATATATATATATATATATATAGTTAGCATACATGATGTGAGGTTCGATTATGACGTGAAACTTGCTCATTCTTCCCCTATAATTATAGGTAATTTTAAGCAATATATATATATATAGAGAGAGAGAGAGAGACAGACAGACAGAGAGAGAGGAGAGACATACAAACATATATACATATTCTCTATCTCTATATCAGATATTGCTTATTCTTCCCCTATGAATATATACAATTTTAGCCAATACATATTATGTACATACATATATATATATATATATATATGTATGTATGTAATTATTTATTTAAAAATTATATCATAAATATGTTATAAAATCACTACAACAATTCTACAATCTACATTCAACATCACTTGATAAGACACCAGAGGTGTTGAAACAAAATGGCTATTTTTGTAGTGATTTTATAACATATTTATGTTATAATTTTTAAATAAATAATTATATTCGCTCTACTCTGTATTGAGCACTATTTTAAGTGTAGTATTTTTTTTTATTGAATTTATTCCGTATAAACCAATCATATACTTGGTATATATATATATATATATATATATATATATATATATATATATATATATATATATATATATTGCTACTTTGCATCTACTTTAGATTAAATGTTACGAACATTGATATTGTAATCATTCTTGTCATTCTTGTTATTTTACCCATTTGTGTATTGAGACCTCAGTTTATTTTACATTTTATATCCTAATTTTTTTTTTCTTACATTCAGAAAAATTGTTGTTTATAAAAAAAATCACCGTCTGTCATTCCAATTTTCAATATTAAAAAATCCCAACTCTTATTGGAGAGAATGAAATATTACTCCAGTTATTTATTTTATTGTGTTTTTGATCTGATTTTTTAGGAAAACTTAAAACATTAATTAAATTTTATAAAATTTAATAATAGTTTATGTAATAAAGAAAAACGCAGAAATTATGGTAGTAGATTTTAATAAAAAAAATATACGTAACTATTGAGTTTATATATAAAATCAAAAAACATGATTTTAATAATCAATTACTGATAGACAGAGAAGCCTGTTAAGCATTTGGATATTAAAAATATCACGAAATTACCTGAAAATAATTTCAGTTTTGAATAATGGCGAAATCATCTTTTTCCACATAGAAAATATTCGATATTCATTAAGCAAACACTTACTATTAGCGTTGTTTGAAAAACAAAAGCAACTGTTGGAAGTGTCCAAATGATCTCGCTTTCTTATTTGGTTTGCTTTGATTTATTATATTTTATAATCCCAATGGTTTATTTAATTCCGACAAAATATTTTATTTTGCTGGTAATATTTTTTTTCAAAAATTTATTGCTATTAATATATTTTTTTCGAAAAATGTATTGCTGGTAATATTGTTTTTAAAAATGTATTGCTGGTAATATTTTAAAAAAAATAATGTATGATGGTAATATATTTTTTTCAAAAATTTATCGCTGGTAATATTTGTTTTCAAATATCTATTGCGGCTAATAATGTATCGCTGCTATTAATGTATTGCTGTTAATAATTTTTTCTTCAAAAATTCATTGCTTGTAATAATTTTTTTACATAAATGTATTGCTGGTATTAAAAACTATATTTATATTTTCATAGTGTTTTGACCCCAGTTTTGACCCTATTTGCCTATAGCTGGGACTCAAAAATTTGCTACAACCCCGGATCAAGTTAGGCCTGAGAACACCAGCAATTAAGAAGTGGTCCCACGCTCCTCAGAATCTCCTGATGAGAAAATCTGTAGGGTAAGATAAAGGACTGTCCCCGTTAAAACATAGCGGATTAATTTGTTTGAGGCCATTTTAGACATTAATGTGAAAAAAAAAAACGTTTTTTATCTACATGATAAGTAAAACCTTTTTGAATGAGTTATACGGCATGCATGACATCCATATTAATGTTTTTTATTTATTTATTTTTTATCTGGCACAGTGAGTTGAATACTTGGATCAAGTTTTTGAATCAATATTTTGTTTTTAAATCAAATTATAGGATATATGTAGGTAACTAAAAAGAAGCAATGCCTAAGTTATAAACATGCATTTTTGAAATGAAAATCTTGAAGTTTTAACTTTAATTTCGGTTTAATTTTAATTCTAAGTTAACAGATTAAATTTAATATTCCCGATAAACAAAATACTTTTCTGTATTTGAAACCGAATGTAAATCAATTGAAATAATTTTTTTCCTGATTAACAGTAAAATCGATACAATTGCAATATTGACAAATCTGTCAATACATCATAATTCATGTCATTAAAATATTTCAAAAATAAAATATACTTTTTTAAGACCTTGTTTGAGAAAAATTAGTTGATTTAAAGTCTAGTTAACGATTATTATTAATTTAAAATATGTCAAAAAACTATTTTTAGCACTGAGGTGGGTGTTTTGGTGAGGTGTGAACACATTTATCGATAGCGAATTTATTTAAGAAGATGATAATAATTTACATGACGAATACAACATAAATGCCTTTTTTTACAAATTTTTAACTTGCCAGTAATCTTTAAAATGTAATATATTTTAAGCATTGTAATATTTTATTGAATTTTAGCATTATTTTCTTTCGAAGACAAGGGAAATGTTAGGGAAAATTGCAAATAAATTTTAAATTTACTGTAGTTACCGTTCTTACTTTCTAATAATGTCGTGTATGGATGTATTTACAAACATCGGTACGTTTCTACACACGGCACACAAAATACAAAATTGTTTTTGAATTACTGGGTCGCTGAATTATTGCAAGCTTTCCGTTTATGAGTAATAAATATTTTTTTTTTACTTAATAACAATACCACTTTATAGCTACATATGGATACCAAATTTTAAAAGATTTAAAACACAATACATTATTCTAATTAAAATGAAAAAAAAATGAAAATTCTTTTAAAAATTCATTATTCATCGAAAATTTTTTCTCCTTATGTTTGCTCATTTTTATCGAATCTTTAGAGGTACCTAGATATATGCAGTCTGCTTCAATTCACAAGGACAAAAAAAACATTCCTTTAGATAGCGAAATAAAACTTATGATAAGTGGAAAAAAATTATTTGGAGTGATACCCTCAACTTCATTATATTATTCTAAATATTAGATGCATTTGGCCAGTAGATTCTCCTACCATTCATAGATGTAGTTCACATTTGAGGATATTCATTATTCGATTATCGGTTGACTATAGCGGAATTTCAGAATAGAGAGAAAAATTATTAATAATAATTACACGTAAGAAGAGTCATATTGTAAAAATATAGCAATCAATAACATAATTGGAAATTTATTGTTAAAACTTCCACTAATAACATTGCATCATCTATTGTAGATTATGACGAAAACTTTTTCCCAGTATATATATATATATATATATATATATATATATATATATATATATATATATATATATATATATATTCGAGTTTTTTTTATTTTATATCATAAAGAAACAATTAATACAAAGAATTAAATAGCAATGTTAATGCGATTAATAGCGAAATCACTTCCCTAACAGGAATTAGTGAGACATTAACTTATTATCAATTCCTTGAATACTAAGATCCTTATATTCGAGTTTGTTTTTTTTTTTTTAGATGGAAGATGACAATTTTAAATTGTCGAAAGCACTTGGCATGTGTCGTCTAAATATTCTTAAATGGAAATTACTTGGAGGCCCAGGACAAAATCCTTCTGCTTTCATAATTTTTTTCCTACACATTGTCCATCTTTTTATTGAAGGATTTTTATTTTTATTTTTATTTTTTCAACACTGTAAAATGTTGTTTAAGATTTTTTTTTACTTATTATTCTTCGGTTTTATTTTCGTGGCTGAATTTAAACATGATTTTTTTTTTATAGCTTCTAACGTCTTCCATATGTTATTATGAAATAATTTTTCAGATGATAAGTTTATATTTAAAGGTATGCCCTTTGCTTCTATTTTAGGTTTTGAGTGTCGCTTTTCGGTGGATGTTGTGACTGTTTTTCACCCAAGTATCTCGCTTTCACGTATCATTTTCTGCGTTGTTGATTGATTAAGGGGCTATTTTTTTTTATTAGCTTTTCGGCTTATCAACCTGTTGTGGAGTTATTTAAATTCGAAATCTTTTTTGGAATTGTAAAAATAATTCTTCTTTCTTACAATCGAGTATTCTATAAAAAAAAAAACGTTTGGGGAAATAACAGTATTTTTTCTAGATACCAAGTCTTACTATTGAACTCATCACTGAGATAGATTCATAACTTTTCCAAGTATTTTTCTATGAAATTGAACCTAACGAATCCGTCTGGAATTAGAACCGAAAATTTTCGGCTGTTTTTTTTTGTTTTTGTTTTTGTTTTGTTTTTGTTTGTTTTTACCACGTTTGGTTTTGGTTTATTTTGTTTTACGGCATATCAACCTCGATGGGTTATTTAATGCCGACAACGTTTTTAGGATAGATTCGTATGAATTGAATATGTATTCTTTTCTTTGGTTTAGATTGGTTTGGTTTATTTTGTTTTACGGCATATCAATCTCGATGGGTTATTTAATGCCGACAACGTTTTTTATGATAGATTCGTATGAATTGAATATGTATTCTTTGGTTTAGAGTGGTTTGGTTTATTTTGCTTTACAGCATATCAACCTCGGTGGGGTATTTAATGCCGACAACATTTTTAGGATAGATTCGTATGAATTGAATATGTATTCTTTGGTTTAGATTGATTTGGTTTATTTTGTTTTACGGCTTATCAAACTCAATGGGCCATTTAATGCCGACAATAATTTTTATTGTTGGTAATATTTTGTTTTGTCAAAAATCTGTTTCTGGTGATATATTTCCTTCAAAATTGTATTGCTGGTAATAATCTTTTTTTCATAAAAGTATTGCTGGTAATAGTTAACTATTTACTCATAGCTGGGACCCTAACAGGTTCTACTAATAAAATATGAATACCGTTATCATAGTGATTTTTAAATACACCTGGGAACTTGCTCTGTGATACTTATTTTAGAATTTTTAATTTATCATTTGTACTAATCGGAACATCAAAATGGTAATTTGCAGTTCAAGCCCCGTTCTCGGTTTCTAATAAAAATTTAATGAATAGTTCCATTTAGGTGTAAATGTACATGCTTACTTCGAAAATAAGAAAGAAATTTTGATAAAATCTACCGTTTTTTAGGTTGCCCACAATGAAATTTCGGATTCATTCACGTCGCGGTGGGTGAATTTGAAATTAATTCTGCAACCCATTTTATCTCAGCATCAAGAAATTGACCAGACAAATTGAAGGATTAGTATAAACATAAATAGATAAATATGTCTATATTTTCAATGAAACATGCTTGAATGAAGATATGCTATATATATATATATATATATATATATATATATATATATATATATATATATGTGTGTGTGTGTGTGTGTGTGTGTGTGTGTGTATATATATATATATATATAAAATAAATAGATAAATATATATATATATATATAAAATAAATATATATATAAATATATATATATAAATATATATATAAATATATATATAAATATATATAAATATATATATAAAATATATATATATATATATATATATATATATATATATAAATATATATATATTTATATAAATAGATAAATATAGATATATATAAAATAAATAGATAAATATGTCTATATTTTCAATGAAACATGCTTGAATGAAGATATGCTGCACACACACACACACACACACACACACACACACACATATATATATATATATGGGCGGCGGTTGTGGGCTGTTGAAAATTCTTGCTTCGACTTAGAAAATATTCAAAATAAAATCTGATATTTATTCATTTGGTCAGATTTTGGCTGTGGTTCGAGCTGTGATGTTTTCAGTATAACCCCATACACATTATCTTTAAACTTGTGTTATTATTAAACACAATAAAATCTCTAATTTAGTGATGAATATTCATAAACTAGTCCTTTAAAAGCTTATATTTATTTTTTTATATATTCTGCTCTCTATTTCATTTACATGCAAATTGAATGAGAAAAATCACTCTTCATAATCGACGTTTCGTCAAACAAGCAATTTCGAATTCAGTTCTGCTCTCTCTATTATTTTTTTCCATTATTATTAAAGTGGTGATTTGAATTCTAATTCATCTCGTCCAAATCCTTCATAATTAGTAACTGACAGTGATTATTTGTATTTAAGCTAAAGCAAATCGAGAGAATGCATGTCTCTATTTGTAGTTGCCAGCGTCTTCACACCGGCGCCATTTTGTAGTTAATGCTGGGGATATGACGACAACAAGTTGTTTCACATTTTTGATCTTGCTGTTATTGTGGACATTTGGTTTCCACTGGTCTGTTCAATTTTATTTCTTCATAGAATATTAAACTTTCAAAGGAAATGGGCGCTGGGGATGGGGTGGATTTATGCCTTTCTCAAAGACTTTAATGTTGACTGAACAGAAACAGTCTTAAATTCGCAGTTATTTCGGTCGTTTCTCTGTGTTCAAATATTGATAGGGACATCTTTTATGCAGTCTTCCAAAGATTATTCACATTCCTCGGACAGTTTCTTCATAGTCTTTCACACTTTCTCAAGCGTCATTAAGCTTTAACTTATGATCAATTATTAGTATAGCTTCATTATTTTCAGTACTGTTTTTTTTACGGTTTATTTCTTTATTTTGAATTGAAGTATATTTCATATGGCACAAGGACGAAGGGGAAGTGGGGAGGCTGGTGTTCATTGACTATCCTAAACCAAGTTAATTTGGTTCAGGACCCATTCTTTTCTTTTCTTACAATTGACACAATCATCAAAAGAACCCATCCATCTTCACCCAATCCAATATATACCAAATTATCACATATTCGCAGGGAATCTGCTCCATGATATAAAAAATGTACTTTTCTTTAAACCCCCCAAAAAAAAACACGAATATATTTCATGAAATAAGGGGCTGGGTTGAACCCCAAAATATGAAATAAAACAAACATTGTAACAAACAAAATTATGTTAGTAGGACCCGTCTACCAGACAAAAAAATAAATAAATAAATATGAATCGCTGTTGTATTCTGTCAATAAGCAGAATCAAGACGCTTGCTCACATAAAAAAAAAAAAAAAAAAAAAAAAAACGAGGGAGGGACAAAATAAGTTTTGGAGAGAAAAAAAATCAAAGGTTGGTTCAGTGAAGTTAAAAAGCAGGGGTGGGGCGTAAAAGAAACTGGAGATATTGGGAATCTTGACAAGGACCATGACAAAAGAGAACACCGGGAGGAGGCCGGGAACAGCAATCACTACCCGGTTAACAAAAGAATCTAGCTTAACCAGTGGAGGGGTCATGATTCCACCCCGTTGTGTTTGAAAAAGGAGCTGAATGTTAAATGTCCCAAAATATTTTGAATTAGGTAAACTATCTGAATGTAATGTTAATATCCCAATGTATTTTCTATTAGTTGAGTTATCGGAATGTGATTTTAAATGTCCCAAAGTGTATCCCCTGTCTTACTTATTTTCTAGGACAGTTTCTGGTTAATACTCACCATTTATTTGTACCCTCCGACTCTCATTTTTTGTACTTTTGTTCACCCAATACAAGGCCCAAGAGTCATTCAAAGTAGAAGAATGATGAAGCATGTTTTAAGGGCGTAAAATAAGGAAGTAGGATATACATATGCGGATATATAGAATAGATAATGTTTGAGTTGAAGGGGTCAAGAGTATATATTCTCTCGTGATTAGTTTCATAAAGTAATAATTATTGGGGAAAAGCTGCCAGAGTGGAACTCCTTTCTTGCTCATAGAATACAAAGAGAATATTATGAGGATATGTAGGAGAGATAATGGTCCTTACACAGTTTCGACGTAAATACTGCTACCATGCAATTATATCTGCTTGCATTCGCTTATCTTATTAGATGCATTTTCAATTTTAAAATATATTTGATATTTTGCAGTTTCGTCTCATTTACTATTCACGTATTTGGTTTTAATTTTTTTTTAAATTTGGCTTGCGATCGCCATTATTATTATTCGACAATTTGCGTATTCTAATTCATACATTCGTCTTTAGAACCACCTCTCTGTCTTTTTAAAGTCTGTTCTTCAGCTATGAAGAGATTGTCTAATATTAACAGTCATCTCAGAGGTTAGATATTAAAAAGTAGTTCGGTACTCTTTATTTGTTTCTAACGAAATTTTCATACCTCTTAATACTTTGCTTAGCTGCCGAATAGCATCTTTTACTCGCTGGTAATAAATAATAAAGATAAATATGAATTATGATACTTTATTTATCACAAAATCTAAAAGTAAGATTTTTCATTCATTACAAAATAAAGATGAATGCATATATCATCTAATTTGATGTAAATCCCAAACATTGACTCGAAAACTCATTTACTTAAATAGCTAAACTTTCATACGGATTTATGGCCTCTAAAGCATTCAAATGTACTCTTAAATGTCAAACCGTTTTCTCAGATCAATGATTAAAAATGGCTTGCTTTAAACGCATAAATCAGATCAGATGATAAGTGAACATTCTTACAGTCTTGATAAATAGTATCTTCAAACCCCAGCACCTTTCTCAGTATCTTTGAAAATGTCTGCAACGACGTCATTTGTGTGTCGTTATGAGTTTACAATACTTTCGATCCGTTGACAGATTCCCTCTTTTGCCCAACGAACGAATTGTCCTATTTAACTGTTTTCAGTGAGAATATAATACCGACAATATAAGTAATAGAAAATACTATGCTATATAAACTGTAAAAAGCGAATACAAATATTTCAATCCTTAACTAATAAAATATGCATTCCGTTATCATAGTGATTTTTAAATACACCTGGGAACTTGCTCTGTGATACTTATTTTAGAATTTTTAATTTATCATTTATAGCTATGAAAGCTTTTACAAAAGCGTTTCAATATAAACGTGCTGACAGGGAATTGGTAGAAATGTAAAATGACATTAGTATATAAATGTTATATCCATTTTAACATGTTTTTGCTATATTCGTAAAAAGATTTGTTGAGTGTTGGTTGATTTTGATATAGATTGCCTCGAGAATTTGAAGTTCTTGTTTATCATTTTCGTGGTGTAGTATATTGGTGTTGTTAACAAATATTTTACTTTTGAATTGTGAAGGTGGACAGAAATGTATTTTTATATGTTGTGCAATAGACGTCTTGATAATGTTTTTGTCAGAGATACAATCTCCCAAAAGACATTTAAACTGATATAAAATGTTTTTTTTTCTCCCCAAACACTAGTTGACAGAAAAGAGATATTGCGTATGATTAAGTTGGTGGTATTAAATTTTGTATAATATATGATTTTTTTTAATGGCGTCAGTGAAGAATATATTAGTACTTATGTATCTGTGCGCATGTGTATGTGTTTTAAGAGTGGAAATAAAGGGACGAAATATGATGTATATGTTATGGGAATATGTAGGATAGATATTATTTTTTTTAAATATAATTACGTGAAGATTGTGGAAGTATCGTCTGGCAAGTTTTGTTTCCAAACAACAGACCAAAGTCATAAAATGAAGACAGTTAACAAATAACGTGTATATTCTCATATCCCTTCACTTCATTGATGCTGTAAAACAACGGTTACACAACACGGTTTTGAGTATAGGATTATTTATGCTAGTATGTAGAACATTTCTAGAGCTGTCAATAACTGAGTTGTTTTTTTCTTGTGACTGTGGTTACAAGCAATTTGCCCGGCTATGCCTTATGTCCGGTACACGGTTGAATAGGATGTAAAATTATATAGCCCTAAGGTTTAAGTAATGTCTGGAAATCATACCTGTCAAGATGGACTCTCGATTCACTAGTGGCTTTTAGAAATCTACAAAACAATTTACTCCACACCAAGTAGCTAACAAACTGAATCCATAGTCTTATGCAACCTCCTTCACACACGAATCCAGCCGACATCGCAAAGAGCAAGAAATGTGAATTGTCTGAAGAGGTAACACTGCACCAGATCTTCTACATTTTGTCAATGTTCTCTTACCCAGGTGCAATGTAATAGTGATTTTTCCAGCAAAGATTGGATATGGCACAAGGTCGAAAGTAAAGGGTACCCAATGAGGATCGAACTCACTACTCAGTTGTAATTGTTCGAACGAGACAAGCTCGCTAACAATTGCACCACCTCGAGGTGCTCTCTGCGTCGGTTTTCTAAAAATAGCTTAGATGTGGCACAAGGCCAAAAGTATGGGGCACCCAGTGAGGTTTGAACTCACTATTCAGTCGTAACTGTTTTAGCGAGACAAGCTTGCTAACCATTACACCATGCCGAGATCCGAAAAGTGCAATGTAATCACTGGCGCTGTGATGTCAGTAATGGTATCTGGATTAGTTGGCGACTTCTAAATTTCAAGGAACCCCGTGTATGTTGTAAAGTGTGTTGATTGATGCGTTGAGCAGCACCAGAGTTGAAATGGTCTATTGTCAAGACATAATATTGTTCGGAGTTGAAATCTTGAAGCTCTACACATAAAACGCACAAAGCATGACTTAAAAACACAGACTAGAGCAAGTAACGATGGAAGTGAACAAGATTCTTCATAAATATTTTAGCCCCATAAGTAAATAAAAAAAATCTACCATCAGTATCCGATAGGTGAAGGGTTTATTTCAAGGAATCAAAGGTTTATTTCAAAGAATACAGTGTATGCTGTACAGTGCGTTGATTGTTGTGTTGATTGACAAGAGAATTGAAATTGTCAATTTTCATGGCTTAAAAATGTTCAAAGTTAAAATGATCTATTATGTATTAAAAAAAACACATGTTTAGTGGTTAGAAACGTATTTTTGTTTCGCTATACAATTTAATACAGAAACAAAAACGAAAATCTCGAAGCTTAACACATAAAACGTACAAAGCATGATTTAAAAACACAGACTGGAGCAAGTAACGATGGAAGTGCACCACTTTTTTCATAAATATTTTAGTAACATAAAAAAAATTGTTCTACCTTCACTACCCGATCGCTCAAGAGTTTTCTAGTGTTTTCTCCGATTTTGCGATAACTTTGTGTATTCAGAATGAAAATAACTATTCTGATTTTCACTCTCTGTATTCCTCAAGAACTCTTTCGTTATCAAGAAATAGTTGGAATTGATGACAGGAAAATAAGTTGCATTAATAGATGGGTATTTTTATGTAACAAATTCAACGGTATTCCTTTTTCCCTCGGGAAATTTTTTCTCTTTCAATATGTCATTCAAACAAGCCAGATAGTCGCTAAAACATTGCGCATGACAGCCTTTTATTCAGCAGGAAGGATTTCCTTCTGAATGCAACTAAACACATTTTTTCACCAGGAAAGCAAGATAAATGTGCTAACTCTTAATTGTAAGAAGACGCAATGAATGATTTTCAGCCAAAGATATATCAAAGGAATGTGAAATGAAAAGTTCAAATCAACCAAATACCAATTTTCAATTTTGTAATGAAATTTAAAATTAATCATTTAGAATGATTTTTTACTTTAGTTTAACTTTAACATTAAGGCATTAATTATTATAACCAAGGTTTATTGTCAAGTTTTTTTTTCATTAATTTTTTTTTATTTTCATATACTTGTATTTTGATTGGTCATTGTAGCATATGTAACAGTGTTTCCCCTGTCGAGGGGTGTTTGGTTGATTTGAACCTTTTAAAACGCTTTATTCTACATTCAATACCATCACTTGATAAGACACCAGAAGTGTTGAAACAAAATGGCTATTTTCGTAGTGATGTTTATGTTATAATTTTTGAATATATATATATATATATATATATATATATATATATATATATATATGTGTGTGTGTGTGTGTGTGTGTGTGTGTGTGTGTGTGTGTGTGTGTGTGTATTTATTTTTAATATAAAATGTGTCCTTTAGCTGACTGATGTTATATTCAGAGTTTCGGTCCACTCGTCAGGAGCCATCAGCAATCGTCTGTCAGTTTTCTCATTTTCGTTATTTTTATATTAAGTTAAAAAAAAAAATAATTTATGCGATTTTTTATGTTAGGTTCACTTTTTCTTTTTTCTCTGTGCGCATATGTGTGTGTGTATGAGCGCACACGCATGTATTCGTGTGTGTCTGTCTGTGTGTGCCTCTGCGTGCGCGTATGTGTACAGGTGTAAGATGACGTGATTTCTGTCAGTGTATGTGTGTACGTAAAAGTGGGAGAGCTTCCGATTTGTGTATCATTTTAATAACTGTAAGACAATAAGCGTCACTTTTGTTGCTTAAGAGACAATCAAACCAAACACTAATTTACGTATCTCCTGCTTATACCAGATTTGCCTCCGTTTAGCGTCGCACTTTTCTATTTCCCCAAAGATTACTTTTCATGCCTTATTCGAATGTCAACTCTCTGATGGCCGTCTACAAGAACAAGAAGACAAAAAGGAAAGAGGAAAGAAGAACATGGTATCTTCGTGTATTCCACCTCGAGTTCTGCATTTAATAAAAGCGTTATCGCTGTCATCCTGCTAGCAAATTTTTGAAACCTTAAGATACAGAGGATTAGTTGCTTTGTTTCTATTTCCTGTTTGTTTTTGTCTCGTATGTAAGAGCGTGTTCTTTCTCGACAAGAATCCACTAAAAGGCTTAATAGATTGGAAAGTCAATAAATGCAATCATTTTGATCATCAGCAAGTCTAATATTAACACTGGGATTTGTTTCAAATCACACCTGAATAAATCGCCGAGTTTTTCCTACAACCAAACGTGTAATTTAAGCGAATAACATTTTTTTTTCTTTTTTCAAAAGATACTCTGTGCGTGAGTACAATTTAGTAAGGTGTGAATACACGCGTAGACACGATCAAATTCCAATGGACGCTTGACGCTCATACACTCTCTCTATGGATAAAAGATTGTATATTTTTATGTTGCTTACGTATACATTGCGTTCTCTTCCATCCAATAAAGAATATAGATGAGACACACAAAATCACTCCGTTAATATAAGTGTTTTTATTTTGTTCTTGATTTGACCTGTCTCTTTGTAATTTTTTGTCGGAAGCGCAAGGGAGATAACTATGTTATCTAGTTTGCATTGCCGACGACATCCGATATCTTCATTAAAAAAATAAATGGCATCAGATGTTGAAAAGATTGACTTCGTAATAGAACAAATTGCTCAAATAATATCTGTAAAGATATCCTTAACTATTCAATGAAGAATATATTCTAATAATAGTAAAATATAAGAAAACATGACATAACATTTGATGGCATTTATAAACTATTTGTCTGGTTGGGTTGGTTTGGTTTGGTTTGGTTTGGTTTGGTTTGGTTTGGTTTACAGTATATCAACCTCCACTGGTTATTTAATGCCGACAAAATTTTCATTGTTAGTAATATTTTCTTCCAAAATCTATTTTTGGTAATATTTTTTCTCTCAAAAAAATTATTTCTAGTAATATTTTTTCTTCCAAAATCTATTCCTGGTAATAATTTTCTTTCAAATATAAATATCGCTGGTAATATTTGTTTTCCAAAAATGTATCGCTGGTAATAATATTTTACAAAGTATTTCTGGTATAAAATCCTACTTTTACAATTTCACAGAGTTTTGACCCCAGTTTGGGAGTTAACTATTTGCCCATAGCTGGGTCACTGACAGGTCTACCACGCCTTGTTAGTGTGTACTTGGGAACACCAGCAATGAAGAGGTGATTCTACGCTCCTCAAAACATCCTGATAGAGACCTTGCTCTTGGACGTAGTTTATCGTCTTAGTCAGGACGCGGACATAGTTCATCATCATATACAGGACGCGGGGCGGGGACTGGATGATTTTGTTTAGCGGCATATCAACTTCTATTTCATGCCGAAATCAAAGTATTTTGAACGCAATTGTAATTTGTTGGTCCTTTTGTTATAAAATGTCTTGATAATTCTTTTTATATAAACATGCTGGTATTTTTTTACTACAAATATTTAATTTTATATTTTCATGGTGTTCGTTTTTGTTTTCCAATAGCTGGGACCCTAACAGGTGCTACCACCCTAGGTCTGGGTGGACTTGGGAAGAACAGCAATCAAGACGCCGAATAGCTCGATCAGAGGTTTTACTACCGGTGTATTTTATCTTCATACCCAGGAATATTGCAAACTAGACTGATATATATAGTTATTTTCTAAGCGTAACTTCGATGTGGCACAAGGCCTAAAGACTGATATATATATATATATATATATATATATATATATATATCGATGCAATGAGAACGAAAATAATATATAAACTCTAACATTCACAGTATTAATTCAAAAGAGAGCTCAATACCGATAGTAGAGCAATAATTATTTATTATAATTTTATCATATAGACAAAAACAGTTTACTCACTACAAAGCAAGCCGTATATCATATGGCTTGCTTGCAACCAGAATCACTTTTGGTACTCACCCGTCGAGGGGCAATTGAAATGCACCGAAACGAAGTTGCATCTTTGTAGTGAGTAAACTATTTTTGTCGATATGATAAAATTATATATATATATATATATATATAAATATATATATATATATATGTGTGTGTGTGTGTGTGTGTGTGTGTGTGTGTGTGTGTGTTTGCTCGTGCAAAAGAGAAAGGCAATAACAAAAAGTGTGTTTCGACAAATAGATCTATGAATTAATTACATCGAACATGGAATTTTGCATTTTTGTTGAAAGCGGTCCTTGTAATTAAAGTGCTCACTATCAAGAGATACAACATTAAGAGACAAAAAAATTAACATGAACGTAAATGTACACTTATCTTGCTTGTACTCTGAATTTTGCGGAGTTTAATCCCACCAGCCAATCACGTCTCGTAACTAGCGGGTTTAATCTCCGTATAATTCAGGATAAACGCAAGTCCTTCTTAAAATATTACTGGTTTAAATGTTATATTTAGTAGAAAAATGAGACTGAGTAAAGATCTGTTTTTAAAGAGTATAAATTACAAACGATGCCTTTAATTAGACAAATCATTTAAATTTTTTGACTGTATATAGAAATTTTCGTCCATTTTTGAATAATAATAATCTCTCTCCACACACACAAACATACACACACACACATTTACAAAATTTGTGTGTGGCCTGTATGTGTGTAAATGTGTGTTTTGTTTGTAAGTTTCAAAAATATTTATTATTAGATATATAACAATGTCGGAGGTGCGTTGTTTCGACGGTTGTGTTTGTTTTTCATGCCTACCGCCAATTGTACTTCTGGTAATATTATCAATCCTGATGTTTAGCTGCAACAAATATGACCAGCGACAGTATTTCCTTGATTATCTGAAACTCTGTATTCCGAGCTTCGATTATCCGGAGGTGGAAAACGAAAACGAAAATTGAAATGAACAGGACATTTTTCAATCAGAAATGAACTCAATTGGATTTGGTACAAGTCAGTATAGTTCATGCAGTGAAATTTGAAACAGTAACACAGAAATATATTTGCAGTAAGCCATTATGAGGCTATGAAAAATTCTGCTTCAGTTTTCTTTTGAAAAATAGAATTTACTAAGCGTGCGTGTTATTTATTTATATTTTATAAATACATCTTACTTATTATAAAACGCAGATTGTGTGTGTGTGTGTGTGTGTGTGTGTGTGTGTGTAACGTTTATATATTGGATCGGATTTCCTACATTTTTCGACCGATTTCAACAAAACTTCACAGGACTACATAAAATTACCTTGTGGTGGTTCTAACAGCGCCAAAAATGGGGAAAATATAATTGCTTTTCCATAAAATCAATTTGAAAACACGATTAAGAGACATCGTGAAAATGGAAAACTCACAACTCACATCGGGTTGTTTGTGTGTGTGGGTTCCTTTAAATATGAGAGCGGATTTCCTATATTTTTCAGCCGATAAAACAAAACTTCACTTTTTTTTTTTTTTTTTGGCAGGTAGTGTTTCTTATTCTCTTGCACACTTTTTTCTTTTATTTTTAACGTTCAGAATGCTTTAAAAATTCCATTTACAAGACAATTATTTATAATAAAATTCTATTCAATCGGGAGACTCATAACGATTGAAAAACAATGTTTTTGTTTTTTGAGTTTGGGTTGACCAATTCGTAAAAAAAAAAAAAAAAAAAACTAATTAAGACATGCGTGTCCGTCAACCTTAAACAATAATCTAACGATCTCTACTGATTGTACGAATACAAACATTGGAATAAATTTTTTATCTTTAGGGAAAAATAATGATATCTAAACATACACAAGTCCTAACTAAAAATAATAACCGGAACGGGAAACTACTTTAAATACACATGGTGTCCAATTTTTTTACTGTATTCAATAAGTAAAAATCATAAATTGTAAAAGATTATTATTACAGAAAGGCTACTAAATGAATAAGATTTGTTAGATCATAATTAATAAACCCAAATAAAGTTAATATTTTTTGTATTAGAAACAACGAGTGGAAAATATATTCAAATCAGAATTCTAATTATGAATCACCACAAGCAAAATATGCATTTTTTTTACTGTATTCAATAAGTAAAAATCATAAATTGTAAAACTAAAAGATTACAGAAAGGCTACCTACATTTTTCAACCGATTTCAACAAAACTTCACTTTTTTTTTGGCATGTAGTGTTTCTTATTGTCTTGCACACTTTTTTTTTATTTTTACATTCAGAATGCTTTAAAAAATTCCATTTACAAGACAATTGTTTATAATAACATTCTATTCAATCGGTAGAGACTCATAACGATTGAAAACAATGTTTTTGTTGAGTTTGGGTTTGACCAATTCGTCAAAAAAAAAAAAAAAACTAATTAAGACATGCGTGTCCGTCAACCTTAAACAATAATCTTTGTCAATTTTATTTTTCAGTCTTTATGATGGTGGATACTTGATCTATCTCTTACTGTTATATCCCCGGGCAACGCCGGGCTCTACTTCTAGTTTATTATATATTGTATATTAGATAGATAGATAGATAGATAGATAGATAGATAGATAGATATGAACTTCTTATTCGATATGCTACGACCCTTTAAACCATGGACTAGCATAGCTCTTCAAAAACTCTTATTTCCTGTGGGCCTTAGCAGTTTTTTTTTTTTTTTTTTTTACCTTTTGCTAAGTCTACTGGTCTCCGTTCTGTCATCCATTCAAATGTCAGGTAAATCAGGTAACTGAGGTAAGTGACTCGCTGATATCTCTGTTTCTTTCCCCCTCGATGTCCAAGGACTTTCATCTCTCTTCTTGATTCTGAGTATTAGGGTTCTTTTTGTTGTCATTTTATCTAAGACTTACTCGTTTCTTCTACACTCTGTCCATGGAATTAGTAGAATCCTTCTGTAGAACAACATTACTCTTGCCTCCAGTTTTTCTTCACTTGTGGAGAGATGGATATCACATCGCAATCCAGCACTTTTTCCTTTCTTTTTCTAACAATTTCTTTCTACTTCTCAGCATTTAGCTTAGCATTTGGAATAAAAATTTCGCTTATATAATTTGTGTTCTAATTTCCGTGTCGCAATTTCTATCCTCTGCTAAAAGACTTTTCATTTGTGAAAAACATATGTAAACACACTGAGAAATAAAGATATGAACAGAGATAAAATAGATAGATAGATAGATAGATAGATAGATATAGATAGATAGATAGATAGATAGATAGATAGATCCGAACGGACTGATATAGTTTTAAAATGACTTAATCAAATGACAATAATAAACTGATAGAGAATAGCATGAAACAGACTGTCGAATCTGGTAATGATGACAATTATTATATATATATATATATATATATATATATATATATATATATATATATATATATATATCCATAGACACTTAACCAGACTAGACGATGTCATCTTCCGATTTAAATTTAGACACCCCAACCTTACCCTGACTTGACGTTTTTGAATATAAGAGAGATATTGATACAAATTATGAACCCTTACGCCGCTCTTCTCTAAATAATTGCTCTAGCCGTTACCATAGTGATTTTAATTTTAATAATGAATATGCTTATAAAACGCGTAAATTTCAGGAATTAGTTATTCCCCAAAAAATTTTGCTTGAAGATTTAACAGCGCTTCAGTTTAATTCAAATAATTATATTGAAGTTTTCGGCTCTTGTTTTGAAACATGAGAACACTTATGTAGCGTTAATCATATTTTTTCATATATAAATTATATATATATATATATATATAAAAATAAAAGAATATTTTTTATTTTTCACACCCTTTCTTGAACCAGTCTTAATTGTCTTATTAATCCCTTCATGCAGAAATTTTTCACTAATAGTTCAAAATTTAATCATTTAGACACTAAACACAAAAAAAGAATGTCTAATATTGAGAATATTTAACATCGAATGATAAGCATAAGAAAAAAATAATTCATTTTAATAATATGTTTTTCTATCCACTCTTGAAGGTCAGAAAATTCTTAACCCGTGAAATAAAAGTATGGAAACTAAAGCATAATATATTTTTAAAGAAATCCACATTACAAAGCAAAACGTTTGCGTTTTCTCAAAAATTTTTTAGTATACACACATTTTTCTCTTGTTGGAACTACTATAACCTCTTCCTTTATATATATATATATATATATATATATATATATATATATATATATATATATGTGGGTAAAATTTTTCGCCATACTATATTTATAATTTTTAAATTGCCAGTTGTTTGTTATTGGCTTTGTCGACTGCAGGCCCAAAACATCTGGGCGCCATCTGTTTTGGAAAACATACCATGACACAATTTATATCCGCCAGAAATGTGAAAACGGCATGGTGTACTGCATGACATTTCGAGCCGGAATATCCAATAAGAACGTTTCAGTGTGTTTGGATGTCAATGTGAGGAAAGTGCAGAAGACTTTTTTACTTTTATGGATGATTCTAATGGTGATTATGAATGTCTTTGAAGTTTCACTAGTTATCAAAATGTTATACCTTCACTCATCTTCCCACATTACTAAAACGCAATAAGTGCTTTGAGGAAAAATGCTACCCTGGGTCAAGAGGGTTTTAACTGAAAGACACTTTGAAGAACAGGACCCACAAAGTGTTTCATTATGCCACATTTGAGGAGATTCTAGTCATGGCTGTCAGGCAATGTCTTCGACCAGATCATTTGATTATAGTGCCATTTCAAAAATCTCCTTGATTATCATATTTGAAGGCAATTGAGCAGAAAGACGCAAAATTTCCTTTAAACACAAAATTGAACTGAATGCATTTTATGGCATTATTCACCAACTTAAGGAATTGTTCTGAAGGGTTGCTGAATATTCCCAAGTCGTCTGGAGGCCGTGGTTGAAGCCAATGTTCCTCATTGAAGAAATTTACAGCTGGAGGAGTATTTCAAGATATTTTTTGTTTTTTCGTAAATATACTTTTAAAATTGAATGTATGTCAACTGTGATTTTCGATTTTTTAATTTAGACGATTATTTATCTATCATGCCACATATATATATATATATATATATATATATATATATATATATATATATATATATATAAATATATATATATATATATATATATATATATATATATATATATATATATATATATATGTATGTATTATATATATATATATATATATATATATATATATATATATATTCCGTATATTTTTATTTTATATTTTCATTTGAACATGTTCTGATTAAAAAATTTTATACATGTTTCATTTACTTCAATAATTAGATCCTTCGTTTTTTTTTCTTTCTTGCTGTCTTTAATTTCATTAAACAAGAAAGTTTATACGTGATTACGAAAGGATCTTATTTCTTTTTAAAATTTTTAGTTGTCTAAATTGCGAACTTTCACTTGTTTAAATATATATGATAAACATAAATAGGCATACACACACAGACATAGACAAACAGACAACTACAGACAGACACACACACACACACACACACATTTACACATATATATATATATATATAATATATATATATATATATATATATAAATATTTCTATATATATATATAATATTTTTTATATAATAATCATATAAGAAAGTATATTTGATCTTTCAAAAAAAAATTATTTTGTCTAAATAATCAAACCAAAATATCAAAATTGGAAAAAAATCTTCTGATAAAAAAAAGAAAAACTAAGAACATGTATCGTTAGCCGAAAATAATCATCTTCATTTTAAAAAAAATAGTCCAAAGAAAAAAACCGATACGAGAATGAGCAAAAAAACTTTTCTAAAGTGCTCAATACAGTATTTAGAGCAGACCTTTTATAAACTTAGAGAGCCACTTATTTTGGTTATACCTTAAGGTTTCGCCTAAGCAATCCGTCGGGGAAAGCTGATTAAAAAATTATATTAAAATGAAATTAATACTTATAGTTATAAATAAAAGAAAAAAATGGTCTAAAATACGTGCCCCCTTAAAAAAAAAAAAAAGATGATAAAACGATTTTTTTTATATTATATATATATAATATATATATATATTTATATATATATATATATTTAGATAGATAGAGAGAGATGAGAAAAGAGATTTTAACGATTTTTTCATTTTTATTATGAAGGTATATGTTTTTTTTTTTTTTTTTTTTTTTTTTTAAAACACAAAATGCTGCTCCAACAATGGCAACTTTTTCATTGCACAAAGCATTTCACCTACGCCTTTTGTCTTCGTTTATTACCTATTTTACGACAAGGACCATTCCATTAATATTATAAATAGATTGTTTCTTATTGCCACTAAATTACAGTAGTTTGTGAACCAAAAGCCACTTCGAACAAATATATCCCTTTCAAACCTATGAAAGGTTTTGTTTACCTAAATTGAGATAAAGTCTACTAAAGAAAAATAGGAATCAAACCTGCTCCCTTTTTTTCCATTAGGGAAATCCTATGACCCAGTCTGACAGGACAAGGTTTGGATTTGCTTATTTAACGAAAGTACGTTTCTCGTTGGGACTTCTACGCGTCTATAACTGGTAGCCTCAGTTTCGTACTCGAAACGTAAAGAACAAGAAGTTTTTGAAAGGATTTTTATCTAATCGTATTTTCTATTACTATAAACCTTGAGAATTTGACGGTTTTTCACGAGAGCAAATCTAAAAAACAATCATATATTTTTTTTGATTCTATGAAATTAACAGCTTATAAATTTCTTTCTTTTAAAAAAATTTTCGAAGATGCGGTATTTGTTTTCTTTTGCTTTAAACCCTTTGTTTACGTCATCAAACGTGTGATGCTCGGCGTTATATAAAATGTTTGAAATAATTATCACATGGGATATGTTAGTATAATATTGCTTCTAGGTTATACTATGGCTCCTAACTGATGTTTGCAAATAAGTATTTCACTTGTTTGCATAAACTTCATATGTTTTTCATTTTAAAGTTTACCAGGGAAATTATCCTTTATTAGGAAAGTGTTTATTAATATTCGCTAATAACAATAACTGCCTACAGACTCAGTGAGACAAACTATTTATGTAAAATTTATTTATGCATTTACATATATATATATATATAAAAAATTGTGTGTTTTCGTTGTGAAATTCATAGCAATAAAGATCACATTTTGCAAAAAACCGCTAGGCTAATAAATATCTATATATATATATATATTAATATATATATTACCTATTTAACGAGAACATGTTTCTCTTTGGGACTTTTCTTTCTTTTATCAATTTCATTTTGCCCAAATTAAAATGCCAATTTATACGCAGGGGCTTAACGAGTTAGAAAATTAAAAAAAAAAAAAAAATAAACAAAGGACCGAAGAAAGTCTAAAAACTGAACAGGTTCAGGAAGATAGAAGATGGTGATTGGCGTTACATTTAACTCTTTGAATGCTGTAGTTATCAGAGACGCAAGGAAACGGAAGGGAGTTCAACAAGCACGAAGTGCGAGAAAAGAAACTGTTGAAGTAGAAATGGCGGTTACATTTACCGAAATCAACAGTAAATTTGAAAAGACCTAGATAACAATCTAGAAGAGACATTAAACAACGCACGAATACGAGCACCGGTTTAAAAGCTCATTCGTAGGAAAGACAGAGTGAAACCAC
The DNA here is from genome assembly GCA_903632075.3 of Acanthosepion pharaonis. NCBI lineage: Eukaryota > Metazoa > Mollusca > Cephalopoda > Sepiida > Sepiidae > Acanthosepion > Acanthosepion pharaonis. Next base: position 471,936 of record CAHIKZ030002725.1, on the reverse strand, counting down.
GTCAGGTCGGTGAGAAAGTGACTGAAGCCGAGATGCCATGTCAGGATTGATTATATTGCAGATTATTCTTCCGATCTTGTCAAGAACCTCGAGATGGGTAACAGGAGCACTGCACTGGATATGACGACTGTGTTCAATGCACGGACGAATGGTAGATTTTTACATGTGCATGAGATGGACTCTAACGTTAAAAAAAACCTTCTGGCACGAAACAGTGACCTAACTTCCCATGCAGTAAATGCAGCTACCGATTCCATGCAGTTGTTGCACTTCAATCTAAGCTTTCGGCTTACATAAGACATTATCAATCAATTATTAACTAATCCCAAACATATTAATCTGTTATATCGTAGTCAAATGCATACTATCTATAAACAAGATGAAAATATATTAAAAAAAATTAGTAAATACTAATATATCTACAACAGATCCTAACAAAAATTAGGTTAATCATATACTAGACTAAATCTAGTATATCCAACTTAATTATTTGCAATAATTCTTCGCCCCCTCCCTGTTAGCGACATACTTTACAAATTCAAGTGTCCTTTGGGAGATTGTATCTCCAATGGATTAAATAATATCTATGCTGGTCACACCACAAACTTTCTTCACGACGTTTGACTCTACATTTGAATGATATATAAGTAACATTTTAGGCATTTAAAACAACATGCCTGGCCGCGTACACAATTCCGGAAAATCCTTGTTGAAAACAACTATACTTAAACATGAAAACAAAAAACAAAAACTAAAAATTCTTGAAGCTATATACATGAAACAGTTGAAACCAAACCTGAACAAAATAAACTACGAAATCTGCACAAATATTCTTAAATGCCTATAATTGATAACAGAAGCCATTGGTTTATACCAACGGCTTCCCATACTTAATAATTCTCGTTTTCACTCTCGCGTGGTCATGTGTGATGTCACGAGCAGCCACGCGATTTTCGATTCCGCGTCTCGTATACACGTGTTTGTCGTTGCTTTGAAATTTTCCATGCAAACAAAAACAGACTATCATTATTGTTTTGTCCGTGTATTGTTTAATATATTGAAAAGCAATTGTCATCTTTGATAATGGCTTATGTAAGCCGAAAGCTTAGATTGGATTTAAACATGTATCAATATGGTGATTTTCTTTCGTCTTTCAATGATAATTTTATTAAGCTTATCAGACAATATGAAAGGAACTTACTTGAAATAAATAGACAAAACCTGTCTATATTATTTGATGAAACATGCATTAATATATATATGTGTGTGTGTGTATGTGTGCGCGTGCGTGTGTGTGTGTCTGTGTATATGTGTCTGTGTGTGTGTGTCCGTGTGTGTGTAAATTATTTTTGGATAGAGTGTATCTGTAATGGAACAATGTGATAAAAGAGAAGAAAAAAACTATTCTTAGCCGATTAGTTTCGCCCTCTGAAACGCCTTCAAAGCAATAAGATACTCGCTTTTGTATACAAACACATGCAACAAAATAAATCTTACATTGGCTTGCAAAACTCCCTCAGAGGACAAAACGCATCGGCTAAGAATAGTTTTCCCTCTTGCTTGTTTTATTCACCCCCACATATATATATATATATATATATATATATATATATATATGCTGAAAATCTCATGATCCTACATCAAAAATAGTATTTCAAAGATTTTACAAAGAGTACGCGTTATCATTAAATATACAATTAATCCTTATATTATCATTAGCAATGATTTTAGTTAGTTTGCCACAAGGCCTCAATTATGGAGCACCAGTGAAGTTCGGCGTCACTTATGAGTTGTTATATCCTACTGTAATAGCTCGTTAACCATTACCTGAAGTCAAGGCGCTGGCGCTTGAGTTTATGTCGCCCGAAACTCGTTCGACTAAGTGGAAAAGGCCATTGTCACTGGATAAAATCTTGTTCGGCTGAACGCGTGTGCCGTTTTCGTGTTATTGTAAGGGCCGTTTCAGAGGTGGCAACATTTTGTGGATTAGTCACCTTGCATTCCACATACCCATCACACCTAATGTACTCTAGCCCTACCTGACCCTAACTTCCACCCTCGACACTCTCGCTCTTCTCATCGGTGCACCCATGAAAAGCCAAGTCGAAGGCAGCAAACGGTTTTAAAGAGGCACACTGCTTTTTCTCGCCAGCAGCCACTTATTAACACCCTTGGCTCGCTGAATGACGAGGGCCTCTTCTACTCTCCGCTCACGACCTCCCTTAGAACTGAAAAAGGAAAAACGGGAGAACGGGAAGTAATGATAACAACTACTGAAAGAAAGCGAAATATATAGGTCAGTACAACAGACAAATTGTCAGAATACACGACCCAGTCGCACATCTCGGCAGACAGTGTAAAGTTGCGTATTAAAATCAGGTGAGTGCTTTGTGCATTGTGACGTTTGCCATTGTTGGAGCAGCTTTTCTGTGTGAGGGAAAAAATTTGTCTTTACTGATGGCGAACAGATACCTTCATAATAAGAATGAGATATCTCGTTACATTATCGAAAATAAATATATAAACTTCATTTTATTTCCAGCAGTGTCTCTCTGTCACTATTTTTTTTATTTCTTCATATATATGCATAAAAAACTAATTTTTACTACGTTACTTAAAAATCGAAAGCTAAAAATAAATATTTTGTGATGTACGGTGGCCGTTAATGATTAACTGTATAACTCAAGACTTCTGTGTTAAGATAAAACCGCAACCGCAAATAAATACTTAACAAGAACAAAGATGTAAAAATCAAGCAAAGATAATTAACTATTTCAGTGAATATCTTGTTAGTAGCGCGGTTCAGCTTAACGTACGCTAAATCCAAAATCAGAACCCAAATCATCGACACAAAATAATTCACACTAATTCGACTGGATAATTCCACTCAATAATTACGGCAGCCAGTAGCCTGACACTGATATTAATGGCGGAAGACAAATATTCTTAAATTCAGAGTGTCACGCTCGAACCTCGGTGTCGGTCGTTATTCATTTTCTTCCTATATGACAAATACGAGAAAAAAAAGAAGCAAACTAAACAAAAAACAAAAAATTCAATAAATAAGTAAAAAAGTAAGTAAATAATAAACAAATTAATAATTTACGAATGTACACATAAACATGAGTAAATTTAATAATAATGATCAACAACAAATAATAAACTAATAAATAATGAATAAAAAATGCCTATAAAATAGCAACAAATCATTCAGATTCACAAACATTTTTACTTAACAGCCTCTATAATAATTTGGAACATAATTGTAGCCGCCCACCCAAAAACTGTTAAGATAATAAAATAGACTCTCTAATCATAAGGCGTCATATATAAATAGTCGAGTCAAAACACAACACACATGGCCTGAAGATTGCGTTTAAACATGAAGAGCCTCACCCACTTTTATATGCTATATTTATATACGCTCTATCCCTAATATTGAACAGTTTTACCCTTTAAATATAGCATGCCATAAAAACTATAGTTTTATCATATATATATATATATATATATATATATATATATATATATATATATATATAGGCACTCTACAAAAATCCCAAATGTTCACATGAGTAGCAGAATACCTGCCAAAAATCACAAAAAGTGAAAACAGAACTTTACTAATAACAGAGAAAGGTGTTTTTTTTTTTGCCTCACCAAATCTGAGTTTAATACACAATGCAATCTTCAGGTGCTTTGTTAAGACTTACCCTCCACACCTGAAAATTGCGTTGTGCATGAAACTCATAGTCGTGCTACTGGTGAAGAAAAATCTATATTATATATACATAATGCATAGCTATGTTATTTTTCACCGAGAACTATTTTATTAACACCAACACTCAATGTACGCTATGATGTATGTGCGTGTGTATATATACATGTGTGTGTGTGTGTTCACTTATGACCTTCTCTACTCTGGATTTCGTTGTGTGAACCCCACTCTTCAGGGGATTTGATGGTAAATTGGATGTGGCAAGAAAATGAATTTATTTTATTTACTATTCATATTGAACATTATAGATATAAAGGCATGATTATTTCTTGCCTTAAGAACTTTAACTTTTATCCACTCTGCAGGTTTCATGTTTTAATACACGGTTTAAAAATCATTCATCCATTAATTCTCCGTCCTGTTTGTTGTTCTTCTTCATGTGAAACATCCGTCAAATTTCATAATAGAATTCGAACCTGAATTTTACTGGTAAATTGACCTAAGGAAATATAAACCTTAATATACACCACATGTTCACAAACCTATAAAGAGGACCCAAACAAGCTTGTCATAAAATCACATTTCTTTAAAATCCATTTTATTCAAATATTAATAAGTTTAATTCGTCAGAATTAATATAGCTTTGAATTTCATGAGAAAATCTAGTTGAGAGTTTTTCGTTTCTTCTTGAATCATAGCTCTAAGTTTGCCTTGAACATAATCTGGTACTCACCATGTTGCCATCACTTCACCAATAATTACAATGCAAGAAATCAGGCCACTTTTGCATTGACGTTTCAAACTATCTGTATATTTTAATTTTCACGAATGTCCATCAAACATTTATTGTTTATGATTGGCCTGTCAAGTAATAAAAATATATCATTTTATGTATTCCGCTGCTCAACTTTTTTCTCGTTTTTCTTTATGGATGGATCTTAAATAAAACCTAATGATCAGTCTTTAATGTTTTTCAACTTGAATTAGGTAAAGTCATTGTTGTTTTAATAATTTCCTTGCAATACATCGCCTAAATATCTCAAAGCTTAACAAAAAGCTGTTCTTATTTAATAGACCAGCCAGATAAATTCTTCCGTTTAACAGCCTTGCATCGGAGTCATTCAGGAGCTTCAAACCAAATTTGCTCATTTTACAGTGTCGTTTTATATTTTGCAAGTTTTGAAGTAAGTAAACATTTTTTAAAGTCTTCCGACTCATTTTAAATCTTTAACCTTACAACACTGATATTAATTCGAAATTTCCATGCATATCTCAATAAATTTGAATAATCTAATAAGGTGATATACAAAATAATGTTTGGTATAAATTGCACTGTTTCAAAAAATTAAAATGTCGGGATGTCAAATCAGGCATATATACTAACTAAACTTAACGTTTATATATATATGCATACATGCATACATACACACACACATATATATATATATATATATATATATATATATATATATATATATATATATATATATATATATATGCATATATATATATATATGAACATAAATATATATATATATATATATATAGATATATATATATATGCATATATATAAAAACGTTAAGTTTAGTGAACCTGAAAGATTTAACATCCTGACATTTTAATTTTTTTGAAACAGTTTTATCCGTTACACCACCCGCACATCCAAGCTTACAGCACCTGAAATTCCCTAGGTATCACCCAACTTGGTATTGACCAAGCTCGACGTTGCTTAATTTCTGATCGTACGGGAACCAGTATTTCAACCTGATGTAAGCGCAAACTCTTAAATATATATATATATATATATATATATATATATATATATATATATATATATATATATAATTCCTTTTGCTTAGTTTGGTACAAGGATAATTACGTTGGCTTCTCAGTACCTTTTTTTTTTTTTTAAATAACGGTAAAACAAAGTAACGAACAATTTATCCATTTTGAGGCGATTATATACATTGCTACTTTTCGTTAAATATATTTACTGAGTGATACGAAATAAACGTGATCATGTAAAATCTTGTTTTTGTGGAAAGTGCAAATTTTTATGCCAAACAACCAGGAAAATTCCCTACAACTGGAAACGAGGGAACCAGACTGATAGGTAAATCTGAATAGTTTAGATAGATAGATAGATAGATAGATAGATAGATAGATAGATAGATAGATAGATAGATAGAAGGCACGGATACATAGATAGATAGATAGATAGATAGATAGATAGATAGATAGATAGATAGATAGATAGATAGATAGAAGGCACGGATACATAGATAGATAGATAGATAGATAGATAGATAGATAGATAGATAGATAGACAGACGGAAGGCACGAATAATTAGATAGATAGATAGATAGATAGATAGATAGATAGATAGATAGATAGATAGATAGATAGATAGATAGATAGATCCGAACAGGTTAGAAGTATAGATCTGAACAGTGTGAGATAGATAAATAGAAAGAAAGAAAGCGGGCATAGATAGATAGATAGATAGATAGATAGATAGATATAGATAGAAAGAAAGAAAGAAAGAAAGAAAGAAAGAAAGAAAGAAAGAAAGTGGGCATAGATAGATAGATAGATAGATAGATAGATAGATAGATAGATAGATAGATAGATCCGAACAGTTTGAAGTATAGATCTGAACAGCGTGAGATAGATAAATAGAAAGAAAGAAAGCGGACATAGATAGATAGATAGATAGATAGATATACAAATAAATAAATAATCCAGTCAACAAAATAAATATGTTGATAATATTTTGCTGAATCTAATAAAACGTTAAAACGTGATCTGTTTGTTCGAATAGCACAGTCAATTATTTTCACAGAAATATAGGATAGAAATTGAAATTTAGAACTCGGAAAATTCTTAATGCAAACAATATACGATTAAATAAATGTCGATTTTTGTTTTAGAGCTAATCTATTTTGCCTTTATTGATACATATCTTACATTTTGTGCGTACTTTTTTTCTTCTGAGGAAAAGCCGCCTCTATAAGCAATTAAGAAGAGATTGCACTATGTTTATAAGGCGAAAATAAATTCAAACATTCTTAATACCATATACAATACGGAACAGAACTAAAGTACCATGACAAAGGCTTTAGTAAACAGACGGCTCCACGACGGGGCGAAATTCAAAAAAGAATACAAAGAATAAAAGCAAAAGAGGATATGTATATATAGTACAGAAAATGGTGGATAATTCTGCAAGACTCCAAATCAAGGGATGTTAATGCTTATGCCACCATATTTTATATAATATGAAGGCCTCTTCGATATATTTTTCAAGTTTTTCTTATTTCTTGTTTATAAGTCCTGGAAACAATTCTGAAAGCAGAAAAAATTATTTCCTTATGAACAGATATAAGAGATCATCAAATTGTGTTATATCCTCGGAAAAATGTTATTTACTGTGTTTAATATGACCTTTACTTATGTTCACCATATTTAACAGAGCTTCGTTTCAGGGCCAGTTTTAGCAATTTTCACACAATAATTCATGTTAGCAGGTTGAACCCGACTCTTTTCATTAATTTCTTGCCAACCGTATAACATGACCATATGCAATTTTCTCTACTGCTCGTCGGTGAATGACTCCTCTGCTTGGTGTCTCAAGAAAGCAAAAATTATTCAGATCTGTTTACTATTTTATAAGACTAACACATTTCGCAAGCCAGGATAATTAGTTCGCTGTGAACGGATAGAAAAGAACGTCGTTTCATATTTAAATACATCTTTTGCTCTTTTTGTTCGACATAAAAAATAAATTTTGGAAAAAGATAGTCAATTGGGATTAAAAATAAATTTATTACAAGAATTGAAATATTCAAGGAACCAACATAAGAACTTCATTATTATTTGCTCAGAGAAAAAAAATGTCATTTTCTGTGTTATGTAAATATTTTATAATTAATAAGACAATTTGACAAAATGTTACTTCTCAAATGTACAGGAAACAGTTGGCTCGTTTGAACTCAGATCGATTCTTTTCTTAGAGTGGTTGCCAACCAAACCTGGAGAATTCAGCATCACGATTTCCATTGTATTAACCTCTAACTGTGAGATGAAAAAAAAGTATTCGTACTATTCCAAGGCTATTTATGCAAAAGTGAAAGCATCAGTCGAATTTCAACTCGACACGCGAGTCTTTAAATTAAACTTTATTAGAGAAATCACTATTTTCACATTAGTATTTTCTGTCTGTATATGTTTCTCTTTCGATATGACTTTTCATATCAAAACTTACCAGAAATGTTGAAAAATTACTTAGAGAGCAATTTATGATACCCAAAAATGTTTTGGCAAAATTATATTCTTTACTTTTGACTGTCAACCAGTCTTAAAGAAGTGAAGTGAATAGGAAGGATGTAATCCTAATCAAGTTAAACTTTAAAATAATGTAGGTTCCACCTGAGTGTGTGATCACAATTAGACCTGTAAAGACCAGTTCACAAGACAAGTGTGATGTTACTCACATATGTATTATAGCATGCGGAAAGAATTTCATTGCATCCGAGGTATATATATATATATATATATATATATATATATATATATATATATATATATATATATATATAACTAAAACAAAAGAAAAACTTATCTTAACCAAAGCGTTTCGTCATCTGAGGGAAAATATGTCGGCTAAGATAAGTTTTCTTTATGTCTTTATTCATATTGATATTTTCCTTTTACAGACATACTATCTCTGAAATTCTTATATACATATATATATATATATATATATATATATATATGGGGGGGTTGTGTATTTGTGTGTAGCTTTATAGGAAAAAGATGTCAGGATACAATTTGTATGACTTTTTCTTTATATATGCGTGTGACTTCATTAAGAATTTTGAAATTTTAAATATCGAACCTGAAAAAGATATGGTACCTTTAAATGACTGCTAGACTTATAGCAATTGCAATACTGAACACGATTTAAAAATACAGAGCAAAGCATCAATATAAGTACTGGCATGCCTTTTTCACAAAAATGTGTTGCAAAAAAAACAAAAAAGAAACAAAAAACAATCTGTACTCAAAAGATGATTGTCAGTGTAAAGAAAATATATACACTGCACATGTTAGGTAGCACCTAACATCACGATTTCCCGTAAATTTACAACATTGCCCTATTACTGATCTAAAATGGAATGTAGTAAATACAATATAATAATAATAATAATAATAATAATAATAATAATAACTGTGTACTCGCATGTAGCAGTACATCTTGGAAAAGCTCATGTACCGAAGAAAGTGTTGTGTCTATAAAATACGAAGCTGACATATATGAGAATAGTCACCTGATTGAAACATCTAAGAGTTGGAAATGTTATATAATAATATTATTACTACTACTGCTGCTATTACTACTACTACTACTAATAATAATAATAGTAATAATATTAATAATAATAATTATGATAATAATATCCAAGTATATACACGGCTAATTATTGTTTATCTCTCTGTCTCATATATATATATATATATATATATAGAGAGAGAGAGAGAGAGAGAGAGAGAGAAAGATAGATAGATAGATGTAGAGATAGACAGTTATATGCGTCTGTAAATATTATTACTAATAAATGTATATAAATACATATGTTTGTGTATGATTAAGTGTGCCTTTATCTATATCTACTTTATTACTTAATATGTTTTACTGTATATTTCTCTGTATACACACACACATGCACACACACACACACACACACACACACACACACACACATATATATATATATATATATATATATATATATATGTGTGTGTGTGTGTGTGTGTGTGTGTGTATGTGTATTATATTTTCTTTCTCTTATTTTTTAGACACATCCCTGTTATATGCGTGTGGATAGATAGATAGATAGATAGATAGATAGATAGATAGATAGATAGATAGATAGATAGATTTATTTATTTTCTTTAGAAAACTTGACCCTTTCCTCTTTTGCAGTTCTTTCTCAATGATATAAAGCGTACTGACTTCGCGCAACACTGAATCCTTATCGCTACTTCAATCTTCTGTCTTCCCCACTGCATGGGTAAATACAACACACTCATCTTGTTTGCATTAATACATAACAATTCTTGTTTATAAGAAATGATATTATTTTCATTTCCCTCAAGAACTCTCATCTTATCCTGATTCAGCTTGAAAGCTGTTTGCATTTGAATCAAATCAAGAATAAATTTTAAAACCTGAAATTATAAATTTCAGATCCACGTTGACTTATTTGCAAATAATATAGAAACTGTAAGATAGATAAGAATAAGTTTAAGTTTGAATAACTCTGAGTTGGAATTAGCATAATAAATAGAAGACGTTATGACAAAATGTTTCTTCCTATCTTTCATAGATTTTATATGCACAAGTTGCTTGAGTAATTGGATATATATATATTTATTCACGATACGCAATAATTATTAATTCATTGCTTAAATCGCATTGGAACTGTTACTTGAGATTTAATATTTATAAAGTTTATAAGTCAATAAAAATCTATCTGTTTTGGACATGGAAAAATAGGACGTAGAAAATAGATAAACTTTTTATATGTAAACATTGTTTAATATGAATATAAATTCTTGATTTTATAATAAAGAGTACAAGTTATATTAAATCAACTTTAGTTTTTTACAAATTACTTAAAAGAGACCCATATCTGCCTCTCGTTTTGTTATGTGTTTTTTTTTATGATTGATCTTGACCTGGCATCTCGGCTTCAGTCTCTATGGCTTTACTATAAATATTTTCATGGTAACTGTTCTGATGAAATTTTCCGCTAAGATTTTATGAATTTATGGACAGTACTGGATTGGCAACAGTGTATTATCAATTTACTGTTGAATTTCAACCGTATGTCCTATGCTAAGAGTTTCTTCACTCGGACTTTCCGCTTGTGGAATGCTCGTCAGATTACATATTTTCCGTCCAACTTTGATCGTCAAAAATTTAAATTCAATATCAATCATTATCTTCTCTCTTTTTGATTACTGTTCTTTTATTGTTCTCACTCCTTAATAATGTTTCTTTCTTCTTATTCTCTCACACTTAGTAAACCATTGTGTCTTAGTGGCTTTATTGCCTTGTTTTTTGGCGAAATAAAATAGGATATTATTTTAAATATAAAAGCAGTGTGTGTATAGTGATTGACTACTTCACGCCATAAGCGATCCTCAGAAAAACCATTAAATCATAACAGACTGATCAGAGGGAGTTTATGTTTCAACATTATATATATATATATATATATATATATATATATATATATATATATATATATATATATATATATCACTTATATGTATATAAGTTTGATTTGGGTTTCACGTTTTACAATCATCAGACAACCTGGTTTATTTAGAAAATAAAAATAAGAAAAAACAGTTTGTCTGATGATCGCAAAAGCGTGAAACCCAGGGTCACAAATTAATATCCATACAACTGAATGTGTTAGCTCTATCACTGATATTGAGCACTTTCCAATAAGTACCGCGTATATATATATATATATATATATATATATATATATATATATATATATATATATAGTGTTTGTGGTAGTTAGAATTCCGTTGTCTAAATCATTGAATTCTAACTACTACAAAAGACATCACATCGGTTCTTGAAAATAACTGCGATGGTCGAAAGTACTTGAAGAAAACAATAAAATATGAACTTCGCACAGTTTATCACCAACTTCGAACGCAATACTCAACACCTTATTTTTTTTATAAAACATGTATGTGTGTGTGTGTGTGTGTGTGTTTGTATTATCTAGACTAAGGAAACTCCGTTGTCAAAGCCAGAATAAAAAGTGAATATAATTTACTCAGACAGAGGTGCACTGAAATTAGGATTATTTTTGTTTCCCCACAGGCTATTTCAACCTATTTACAGTTCTTACTAAATCAGTATTTGGAAAAATGTATGTCACCAAAAACCTTACTTAAATAAGGAAAAAATAGAAATAAAAACTATTATTTAAAATCTAATTTCACTAAATATAGAGTTTAATCGAATATCAAACGTTTAGACGATTGACGTGATTCATGATTTATCACGTACGAGTTGATTTGGTTTGCTGTGAAAAAGAAAAAAAAAAGAATTTCTGATGACACTGGGGTCATCGGCGAAAGATGACAATTGGTAGTTTTCCAAATTGTATTACATATTTACCCGTCTGTCGCATTCTCATCAGATTTCACACACACACACACACACACACACACACACACACACACACACACACACACACACACACACACACACACACACACAAACGCGCGGGCGCTCACAGGCAGGCAATTATAATGCTTAAAATTCGCTATATTTTTGGAAGAGGGAATGTTTGTAAATAGTGAGAAGGTGGACGTGTTGAAAGATCGCTTCAAGCATGAAACTGAGTATTGAATTATATGTAGATATGTTCCCTCTACCTCTATCTCTCTCTCTCTCTCTCTCTCTCTCTCTCTATATATATATATATATATATATATATATATATATATATATATATATATATATATAAGGGTGCATGTAGGCGTGTGTGTGGGGTGTGTGGGTTTTGTGTCTGTGTCTCTGTGTGTGTGTGTGTGCGCGCGCGTGTGTGGGTGTGGGGGGACGCGTGTGTTTGTGGGGGCGTGAGTGTGTGTGTCTGTGTGGGCGTGAGTGTGTGTGTCTGTGTGGGCGTGTGTGTGTATGTTTGTGTGTGGGGGCTTGTGTGTGTGTGTGTGTGTGAAAGTGTGCGTGTGTGTATGTCTGTGTGTGAGCATGTGTGTGGGGAGGGAGAGTGATAGCGATGTCACGATCTTGGAATATTTTTATAAACGATAATATGTATTCTGTGTTATTAATTTGTCGAATGCATTTATATAAGGCATACATTTTCTACCGCACCTGTTAATGCGATTACTGTAAAATATGCATGTTAGATACTTCAACGAACAGAGGCATAATACGTACGTCGATTTATCCAGCTCCCTTTGTCAATAAGTGAAACTCTCTTTCGAGAAATCATTTACTCTAAATTTGAATAATTGATTTTTCCACATTTGCTGCATACAACTTTAGCTACACATTTCATAAACAAATTTAATAGCTGAGATTTGTTTTAATTTTGCTTTACTGTTTTCTTTATATCAAAGAAACGTTTTGTGTTCAAATTGGTTCAAATTTTGAATACTCTGTATTTTGCTGCCAAAGAGAATTTTGCGATATTTTTTATTCATATATTTGATATATTCTTTATAATCTTAAATATTGTGCTTGAATTGTAATAGTATTACGCATATTAATCAAATAAAGTACCCCTCCATTATACGTACGTCGATATTTCAAACTTCGATTATATATATATATATATATATATATGATACGAAGAGAAAAAGTGAAATCGTGAGAACATTATTGAATTATCCAAACTAAACCGTTCTCATATTTTATCTCAGACAAATATTTTGATAAAATAGCAAATCATACCCAGCATTGATAAATATTTAAGTTTCTTGCGCTTTGAAACTGAAGCTACCTTTATAAATACATCTACTTTAATCCAGTTTCGGGAATTGGAAGTAGAAAAACGCAAGGCCAATCGGAGAAAATATTGAACAAAGCATTGTAAAATGTTATTTGCTGATATAAATGTTATTTTTCTTTTTTTAGAAAGATTTTTTTTTTTTTTGATAATTTGGGTATTCAATTATCCGAAACATATATAAAATAGCTGGCCACTCGAATTCGAGGATAGCCGTTAGGGCGGTTAACCAATCCCTATTACAGACGCCCGCTCGGGCACATTTGTGTTTGCTCAGCAGCCACAGAATCCCCCTGTGGTTTATACTGCAGTTATGCTGAGCAGACCTTAGTTAAAATTTCCGAGAGAGAGAGAGAGAGCGTGTTATCTGGCGTTATTAACAATTTGAATAAGTCCAGCATGCTCAAGCCCTTGGCCACGATGACTTGTGACTTCGTCCGAGTACAGCTATCGAAGGACTCCACATTTTCACTCATAAGGCTTGGGTCACCCCGTTCAGGAACTTTCCAAACGTGCCGCACGCTGGGATCGACCTCGATCCTGTCCGATAACATCGTCCATGGTGAGATTCGAACCCGGGTCTCATGGCCAGAAAGCGAACATAATAACCACTCGGCTACGCACCTATACTAGAGTGAGTGAGTGAGTGGGTGAGTGAGTGAGTGTGTGTGTGTGTGTGTGTACACAAACAAATACCCCCCACACACACGCATTAATGTATATTTGGGCAGCAAACTTTCTTTTAAAAACCTTTCATTAACTACATTTAAACTAAATAAAAGAATGAATGAATAATGTATTAAATCCTCATTGTCTGCCATACTTAATGAAAGATATATCGGTTGTAACAGCAAACATGTCCAAATTGTGTAACAGCACACGATAATTGTCCACCTCACAAAATGTCTAATATCTAAAAAAAAAAAAAAAAAAAAGAGAAAAAAAACACTAAACTAATTTTCTTTTCTCCAGGTTTTCAGATAAGACATTTAGCCATCTTTACACCATTTATCATAAGAATCACTGAAAAACCTCTTGTTATTCGGTTATGAAGGGAATAGGTTAAAATCATTTTGTGTCAGCACCACTGTCTTCTCAACTGCGCAATGATGAGAGGAAAAAGATCATTCAGGCCTTCAGTAATGTTACCAATATTCATATACTAGCATCCATCTTCAAATTCCATTCAAGAACCATCAAGAAAACGGTGAATAAGTTTAAAAAAAGAAACAGTAGAGAGGAAAACTGGATCAGGAGGTCACAACAGCAAGAGGGATCATCATTTCAACTTAGAGCTAAATACTTATTATTCAAAGTAGAATCTAAAGTGTTTTTAAAAACCTCGGAGAATTCCAGTAAGACAATTTTGGTGTTACACAATTTGGACAATTTTGCTTTATATATTTATATATATATATATATATATATATATATATATATATATATGTGTGTGTGTACTTTAAAAATCAGAAGGTCAGTTGAATCCGCTACCTTGGCTTCAACCTTACTGTATCCTCAGGCGATTTTTATCAAATGACTTCTTGACGTTTAATTTTTTAAAAAACTAATGAACGCTATATTATTATTTTCAAAAATAATTAAACAAACGCACAACGTTGGGTGTAATAGAAAGGAAGGAGGAGGATGCGAACATGGAAGAAGAGGAAAAGGAAGAAAAAGAAGAAGAGGGTAGAGAAGAAAAGCAAAGTAAAGTTAACACTATTAATTTATTCAACTGTAGAAATAAGAACAGATGTCCATTAAATAGAACTTGTAAAATAGGTTATAATTTATAAAGCAGAAGTAACAGATATTAATGGCCAAAATAAAACGTGCATTCCAACGTAGATGGCACAGTCATATGTTGTTATTTAAGCTAGTAAATCTTAGGTACTTTACCAAACTAGTTAACCATGTGTGGAATTTAAAAGAAAAAAAACTAAAAGGATCCGTTTGTAAGGTGGAAATTTTATTAAAAAAGCAAATATTTACAATAATGTCAACAATATTTGCAACCTCTTACAACAGGAAAAATTAGCAATTATGAAATTTCCGGGTCCAAAGAACCTTTTAAAACAGAAGTTTGAAATCTTAAGTCCTTGCTTACATATTAGAAAATTCCTCTTGAGCAAATACGTGGCTGGATAAAAAAATAAATACATTTCTTCTTCTTCTTCTTCTTTATTACACCTAACGCCATGCGTTTCTTTATTTATTTTTAAATAATGTAGCGTTTATTAGTTTAAAAAAAAACTAGTAAAGCGTGAAGCGGCCATTTGATAAACATCGGCTGAGGATAACGTAAGTTTAAAACCAAGGTAGCTGCTTCAACCTAATTTTTAAAGTGAAAAGCTATTTATGTTTTTTTTTCTTTTATTTTTACTTTTTATTTTATCTTTTCAAGATTGTATTGAAAACTTTTTAATACTGACTTTTCCTGGTCTGATTCAATTCTAACTATTAACCTTGTATTCATTATATATATATATATATATATATATATATATATATATATATATATAGAGATATATATAGAGAGAGAGAGAGAGAGAGATAGATAGATAGATAGATAGATAGATATGTAATGAAATTGAGATAAGCTTTCAATACGAAAATTATCGCAAACACTTGAAAACCAAAAATTTCATCAATGTAAAGCAAAGAACGTCGCCTACATCAGGTGTAGACATCTGGTTCATATAATGTGAAGAAATCCCTCAACATGAAAAGAAGAAAACTTCGATAAAACATTCCGAAATTTAACAGAAAAATAATATACGAACATAAAATGGAGTTAAAACGAAAACTGATACTCAATGCAATTGTATGCCACCAGAAATTTGTGATTAGAATTTTAACCAGGAAAGTTGCTGGTTTAATAAAAGATGAATATTTCCACTGGCGAAAATACATTAAAGGTCCCAAGATCTATGACCCTTCACCGATGATTAGTATACGCCATAACTATTTCAGTTTATCGCCTCTTCTTATTGATTTAGTACTAAAACAATGTGGGATACGAGAATCTAGCGAGCTAGCGAGCTATCTATAATTCCGTAACGAACTCAGTCTATACCGTGGTTGAATAAAACTGACGGATTTCGTCGGTTGAAATAAGCTTATTTCTCATATGATATTGGATTTTATTGTATACTAATTGTTTTCTCTGCAATAATAAATACATTGAACAGTATTTGCGGATCAGTTTTAATATTTTATATTACTAGTATCTACTTGGATTAAATACCAACCGAACTATTACTTTTACTATACACACAAACATTCTCTCACACACACATATATATATATATATATATATATATATATATATATATATATATATATATATATATATATATATATATATATATTCACATATATTATTATATATAGTTAATCTGTTATTCCTTTTGTGGATCATTTTAAGATTTTCTATTACTAGGATTCACTAGGATTATATACCAACGGATTTATTACCTTGAATATATATATATATATATATATATATATATATATATATATATATATATATATATATATATATATATATGTGTGTGTGTCTGTATGTACGTATATATATATATATATATATATATATATATATATATATATATATATATATATATATATATGTATGTATGTGTGTGTATTTAAGCAGGGCCCGTCTTTTAATCATTAAACGTTAATAACACGAAAGCACATGGAACGATGAAAATAACTGAAAATTTTTTTTTGTATTCCGTCACTTCTACGAAACAAAAGCTCGTAAGGATGCTGGAAGAAGTAAATTAAGAATTACTGAAAGACAACGCTTAATAGAGAAAACATAATTCTTCTTTGTATTAGTTGTTTATTCAAAGGAGGTATTTATTATATATATTGTCCTTGTTGCAACCTTTCATTAACATTTCTTAACCCTCATTTTTTTTCACCATGTCTTGTATAATTTAGCTGGTGGAAAGCGTTATGTTAATTAACGTAGTTGTTAATTAACACAGACTTTTAGTTAATTGTTCATCATCAATTAAACACAATCATATATCATAAATGAGAAAACATATCACACATATATATAATTTTACACACACTCATATGCATGTACACACATAATCATTCACTTGATTTTCAAATAGAGTGATTAGAATAAATTGGATAGTTGGAATTTTAAATATTAAAAAAAAAATGAATTGGCCTTTAATGCACACGTATTAAATTAAAGGGTGGAACAAAATTTCTTGAATGAATAAAAAAAAAACAGTGGTTGAAATAAGGATGTCTTTGAGGGATTTTTATCAAAGAAAGTATAAATGGCATAGTCCGTATATTTATACCTGAAAAGCACGCGCGCCGTACGCACATACACACACACAGACTCACACAGACATATATATATATATATATATATATATATATATATATATATATATATATATATATATATATATATATATATATATATGTATAAAAAAATAATGAGATTAGCCAAATATGCTACCATGGTTTGAACATTTAGGTATACTCAAGCGATATAGGTCAAAAACTCTACACCTTAAATATTTTATTTTCTTTATATGTGCATTGAGCATTTTTAATACAACTGTTTCCTGGTCTAATTTAACTCTGACTAATAAGAGTTTTTACAATTATATATATATATATATATATATATATATATATATATATATATATATATATAACTATATATATATATATATTGGCTTTATACACAATATATTTATATATCTATCTATCTATCTATCTATCTATATATATATATATATATATATATATATATATATATATAGATAGATAGATAGATAGATATATATATATATATTGTGTATAAAGCCATAATATATTCAATTTCCATTATTAGGAAGTATTAATAATATTAAAGAAACTACCAACACTCAATAATATCAACTATAAAGATGTAGTGACAGTGTTTGAAAAAGTCTGCAAAACACTTCCATCACTATAGATACACACACACACACACACATATATATATATTTTTATATATATATATATATATATATATATATATATATATATATTCAGGTAAAATGCTTTGATAATGGCTAAGACAATAGCCGAAATCACTCTCGGATGTATAGAAGATTAGACCAGTTTTTAGACACTTTGTATCCAGAAAAGGAAACAGTTATTTCAAGTTATTATATATATATATATATATATATATATATATATATATATATATATATATATATATGTGTGTGTGTGTGTGTGTGTGTGTGTGTGTGTGTGTGTGTGTGTAATCTCAGATATAGAATATATTAAATTTAAATTTGAAAAATGAATTCTCATCTGAATTCAAGAAAGAATAACAATATATATACGTATATATATGAGAGTGAGTGCATATATATATATATATATATATATATATATATATATATATATATATATATATATATCGTGTTTATGCATTTATATACAACTAACTCTATATTTGAATATATCCCAATTGTAATATAAAACAAACGTATTCATAGCGTAACATGTTTATCTCTTTGTACGCAATATTGTGTATCATTCGTATTAATTCATATTGACAATTTCTGTGAGAGAAAAGCAGTTCTTTAAAAAAAAAAAACTCTTGCAATATCATAAATCTTTTCAGCATGTCATTCTCCTTTTAATTTTTGTGCGTCTTTTTACACCAATTTTTGCTAACAGCATGAAATTCATGATACTTCTTTAGCTTATTCCTGCAGAATAAACACTTTTATTCATATTTTCGACATTTGCCAAACATCTTAAGATTTTTTTAAATAAAAAAAGGCCTAAAAGGAACTTGGCACGTGATTCTAAATAATGTTCTGTAAAAACAAACAAAACCTTATCTCTTTTTAATCGTTCTCACTTTTGTTTTAGAAAATTGCAAAAACAACCTCTACTTCCTCCGGTCAGAATTATTCAGTCAAAAATATTTTGTATTCGAAATAACCGACAATAATTCAAACCCTAATTGAGTGAAGAATCTTGTGAATACAGCAATTTCGCGCTAATATTGCCATAGCAGTCGAGCGAATCTCAACTGTAACAAAGCTAGCTGGCGCCATTTCTAAAACATTATCTTTCCAAGCAGATAAACACATATATGCAGAAACGCACATGCACATGCAACTTCACACATGCACACGCACAGGCGCCCACATACAGACACTAACACCCGTGCGCACGCGCACACTTTGCCTTCCGTCATCATTCATGCAAATTCAATAAGTTTGTTCACTACTGAGAGAAAATTTTTATATCACTGCACAACTTATGGAGATTAATTTTTTTTTTTTTTTTTTTTAAACCAACTTTCTTTTTCTCATTTTTTTTTTTTTATGATTCGGAAAATTCAGAGCGACTTTCTCTTGTCTCAAAGGTACAATTTTGCCTCAGGGTACGCACGCTGTGTCGATTCAGTATATTTCTGTTATTAGATTCCTTTGTTTTACAATGCAGATTTCGCCAGCCATTCGCTGGTAGTTAATTTCCAATACAAGCCCCGAGCAGCATTTCCTCACTCAGAATATCCCAACCTCAATCTTTCCCTTTCGTCCTCACTCCCAGCTCGCCTCCCTCACTTTTTAGAAATCTGCATTCGATTCGACTTTCTCCTTCTTGTTTCCTATACTGTTAATTTTCGATCGGTGCCCCTGGCGATGCGGTCGCTTGGGATTTGAAGGTCCCGACACATCGTTGAGAAATCACTATAGCATCTCACCTTGTGCGATTCACCTCCCGCCACAAGTGGCAAGCCGAGAATTCGGGTCGTGGTTTACCTTTCTCGTACCGCAGTCGCACATGACAAATTCAAAGGAAGATGAAACACATGAAAGATTGGGAATTAGCTATGAAGTACCGTTTGAAACGAGATAGAGAAAATAGGAAAAATAAAAGGGGAACAAGATAGCGGCGGTATTGATAAAGAGAAATTATAAGCTTAGAATCGGTTGGCGTGACGAAATAGTTTTTGTTGGTAATGATCAGTGGATGTCCGTGTTCAGATTCGTAGTAGCCGAGGGTTCTTTAGCTTCTATAAAAACGAAAACAGGACAAGTCACAAAAACTGAATACACTTAAAGAAAATTAAGAACACTAAGAAACATGAACGTGCATAGAGAAAAACCTTTTCCAAGTAATAGGTGGTCACATGTTAAAATTATAAAAAGTCTATCTTTAACGTACAGTCGCATACATATATATATATATATATATATATATATATATATATATATATATATATATATATAGTGTAACTAACTGTAACATATATGGAGTATAAAACACAGGTGGTGTATGTGGGTGTTGAACAAATACAAATGTGCTACTGCGGCCGTTTGCAATAGGGATCGGCTAGTCACTTTAGCAGAAAGGCATACTTATATACGAGAGGCAAGCCATTATTATTACTATTACGATTAACACACACACACACACACACACACACACACACACACATACATATAGGTATATATATATATATATATATATATATATATCATATATTTTCTTTCTCTTATTTTGTAGACACATCCCTGTTATTTATTTAAAAATATGATTCCATCGCTACATAAGAGTTCTCATGTTTCGAAACAATAGCTGAAAACTTCAATATAATTATTAGAATTGAATTGAATTAAAGTACCAAGCTCTGTTCCATCTTCAAGCGAATTTTTTTTGGGAATAACTAATTCCTGACATTTACACGTTTTATAAGCATATTCATTATTAAAATTAAAATTACCATGGTAACGGCTAGAGAAATTATTTAAAGAAAAGGAGCGTAAGGGTTAATAATTTGTATCTGAGTTACATTCAACGAGGTCAAGTCAGGGTAAGGTTGGGGTGTCAAAATTTAAAGCGGAAGATGGCATTGTCTAGTCTGGTTAAGTGTCTATGGAGATTTATTTATTTTTTATAATTTAATATATTTAATAATATATATTTTATATATTTAATAATATTTATAATTTAATATATTTAATAATATTTTCACACAAACACACAATGTATATATGTGTGTGTGTATATATGCGTATGTATGTGTGTGTGTATATATATATATATATATATATATATATATATATATATATATATATATATATATATATATATATATATATATATATGGGGGGTTCTTGTGTGTTTGTTCTTGCGTGTGTTTGTTCTTGCGTGTGTGTGCGTAGGTTGGTGTGTGTATATAAATATACTTGAAGATTTTATTGGTGATACAACTCTTAATCACTGCCATAAATAGACAAAATATATTTTTTTTATTATCACTGATGGTACTAAGTAAAAAGAAAAAAAATGAAAACGAGCTAGCTAACTGGTTTTGAACGTCGTTCAACAAAGCTAAATCGAGTTTATGAACAATATTTTTCCCCTACATTTTGTGCATCATTGTAAAAAGATTTGGGTGAAAATACCAAGCTGTACAGCATGCCCTTTCAAAAATTTCTGGCGGCATGATTTGCGACATGTTGCTCTTTTTCTCACAGAAGTTGGTCAACTAACCCTACTATATTGAGCAGTCGACAAAATCAAAAACAAACAGTACGCTTGTGCGAATTTAAAATATTACATAGCGACAACTTACCTATCGCACCCTGTACACACACACACACACACACACACACACACACACACACACACACACACACACAAGCAAGCACACACACACACACACACACAATAACTGTTAACTTTTCTGGATACAATATGTCTAAAAGCTGATATAATCTTCTATATATTCGAGAGATTTCGATATATATATATATATATATATATATATATATATATATATATATATATATATATATATATATAGACCTGTGTGCGCGACTCTTTCCGTTCACCTGTTTCACAGCACCGGTGGAGCGATACAGGAGACTAATCCACCTGCAGAAATCGGGTTTGAATCCGCCGGTTTGCGGGACAGCAGCCAGGTACCGATGGTCGATCCTGTCAAATGCCTTGGACTTAACCTAATTGATCAAAGTGGATTGCTCGTCATCTTTTACAAAGTCTATGATCATGCAGATCAGATGCAGTTTGCTCTGAATTGTGCAAACCTTCACGTCTGTTCGGGTTCCACTCTTGGTTTAACAGAGTTATGCGCTTATAATAATCTAAATCTCAAATATCACTCTTGCCCTATTCCAACAGCGTGTCACACCCCTGGTGATTCGGTCAGGACGGACTCCTGGTGGAACCTGTACTTGTACATGACAGTCAAAATCGGCACGAATATGTACGACAGACTTAAAGTACAATTCATAGGACAAACTATCAAGTCCTGGAGACTTACCCCTCTTCAATACCTAGTAGACTTCGCCCTCTGTTATCTTACTCTCTAAGCTAACCACTTCAGTCGGTGAAAGCCTAGGAAAGTCATCCAAATAGCTGCTAAACTCTTCATCACAGAGGCCAGGCTTCTTCACCTGTTTAGACTTATCAAGTGCGAGCTGCTGGTTATATTCGGTGGTGAATGACCTGATGCTATCTTTAAGCCTCTTCCACCACATATTCCCAATAACCACCCCCATTAGTTCCCGCTGCACTAGTCTAATTAACTATTACCGGAAAACCCGCCTGTCCATTACAGACAGATTGAAATTCCAGTGTCCAACAATTCTTGGCCTAGTACCTAACGCTCTCCGGGCATAGACAAGTCTATGGTCCGAATAGCCTAACCAGTGGAACGTGGGACAATCTAGCAAGTCCAAATCGGCCCTTCTCACTAACATTCTATCCAGGTAGCTGGCTACCCGAGTAGACAGCCACTTAAGTGTCCACGTCCACGTCTTCCGCCTAGGGTAATCGACCCGGTATCTATCGACGAGACGAAAGTCGATAATCAGATCAACCAGGCTACGATCGTCCGACTTCTCGCTATCTCCCTGCCCATGTCTATTTTGGTGTCAAGAATGGCACCCCACTCCTCTACTAAGACGAAGCGCGATTAATTCAATAGGAACGGCTCTAACTGACGGAAAAAGGAGAAAACTCCATCTGGTCATTGGGCATATAATCTGCAACGACCCAAAATGAACTACTGTTCACGGCAGTATCGGTCACGATCAACCACCTCCGCCCGCATCGAGAGAGACAAGATCCACCCTCGAACATAGAGTACCAGCAAGGAAGCGTATCTGGCCAGCTGGTCCCAGTATGCTGAATAGATAACAAAATCGGTAGACAGCACACATCCATATATTCTGTCTGAAACCTCACTGACTTCGTTTTGACGATGCTCACAGAAAGTCATTTAGTCGCGTCTTCAGTTGCCAACAAGATGTCCCCCATGGTGTTACTTCTCCGGGTCAATATTTTAGTCCCAATATTAAGGCTTTTTAGGGCCTCCTTCATGGTATCCCTGTTGACGCGGATCAAAATCCGTTGTCGTCAGGGAAATAGTTTTTGTATTCGTAGCCTCAAAAAACGAGGGCAATGTTAACAGTTCATTTGCTGAGACAAATTACTCATACTAATTTTTCAGGCTGATATAATAATCCGACCTTTTCTTTTGGGGTTTATCCAATATCCACGCCGAAGAGCTTGCCGCTCTGGGTTTCGGGTCTATTTGTTGGGATTCCGCCATAATGGTGGTGTTCCCACGTCACCACACACAATCAAAACAACTCAACAAAAAAGAATTCAAGTGACGAAGAAAAAAATAGATAAGCAAACACAACAATGACGAAAGTACGCAAAATGTTACACTTATTTTGATCCATATAACTTGAAATCAACTGACGTGGAAAAGTTTTCCAATTCGTCTTATCTATATGACAACCCAACCAGCACTCACAGATGTATAATCCTACAAAATGAACGTCATATATTTACAGAAAATTCTAGAAGAAAGTTTTAGAAGGTTCCACAAAGTTCTAAAAGATTCCAGAAGGTTCTAGATGATTCCAAAAAGCTCTAGAAGGCTACAGAAGGTCATAGTACTACGATATATATATATATATATAT
Organism: Acanthosepion pharaonis; assembly: GCA_903632075.3. Lineage (NCBI taxonomy): Eukaryota > Metazoa > Mollusca > Cephalopoda > Sepiida > Sepiidae > Acanthosepion > Acanthosepion pharaonis. Next base: position 447,643 of record CAHIKZ030002725.1, on the reverse strand, counting down.
ATATATATATATATATATATATATATATATATATATATATAAGATAAGTTAGTTAATAAAACAAGGATAATCAGTACGATAAACATTTATTAAATATTAATTATTAACCACATGACAGAAATGAATCACGGAAAGAAAGGTTTTAAGTTCGAATTTTCGAACACTTCTGTGTCCATAAACGGACCGAGAAATAAATAGAGAAATAGGTATTACTCACCAACAGATCTTTTGTAGATGGTGTATTTTCTTGTGGAAATTATTGTTAACAAAAACCCGATCACTGTCGGATTCCTCGATGTGCAACAATTTTTATGAAATATATATATATATATATATATATATATATATATATATATATATAGTCATATATACCATATTAGTCCTACTGGTATTTGCCACTTAGTATGACTTGCTACATGGTCTGGTGTCTAAAACAATTCTTTATCAGGTTTTTCTGCTTTTCTGGTAAGGGGTGTGACTAGACCCACATCAGTAATTTTACTTGGTAAAAAAATTGTCAAGAGGTGCTCATATCTTTCCTTTTCTGCGCGCAAGCGTGTGTGTGTGTGTTTGGTAAAAGGTGAGAAAGAGAAAATGAGAGAGAGAGAGAGAGAGAGAGAGAGAGGTTGTTTGATTCATTCGTTTTCTATGGTTTATAAACTTTTTGCAGATTATTTAAGATAGAAAATATTTTGTTTTTAGATTGTTAGATTTTTTTATAGGGGAGATAATAATGATTTAGTCATTAGTTATGTGCCAAGCATGATACACGCTTAGGCGGTCATGTATCTTTTGATATATGAGATTTTTCCCGCAGTATATTGCTATTTCTTTCTGCGGTAGACCAATTGCCATCCAGGGCTATAGAACCCAGGTCTGTCCTACTATTTACCCATAGCAGGGGGGAGAGGATACATACCTTTCCCAAGGGTATTAGCACGTAAGTGAATGCAGCATGCAAGTGAATGTAATGGAATTCGAATTCGGCTCTCCGATTGCTCAAATCGAGCCGCTATCCATTACTCCACAGTTTGTGGGGGGAGAAGAAATGGTCTTATACATTTTCCAAGGGTATTTGAGCGTAAGGTAATATATATCTAACCCAACCGGAATTGAAACTTGGCTATCCGATTGAAAATTCAAGCCATTAACTATTGCACCACCCGCACATCCAAACTTACAGCATCTGGTATTCCCAAGCAGGACTGACCAGACTCGACGTTGCTTCACTTCGGTGATCGTACGGAAACCCGTGTTTCAACGTGATATGGCCGTAAGCCAAAGAAAGAAAGAAAGAAAGAGACAGACAGACAGACAGACTAAACTTAGATGCTAATCAGTCGGAACGGCAAATATATTCTGACATTTTTTTGCCGACGACCTCAGAAACATAAAAGAAGAAATGTTAATATTAGCGAGACAAAACGTGATTCAATTTAAGCCGATGCCTGAATTTTCCTTTATTCCTATCTTTATAGAAATTAGATTTTAACTAAATTCAGCTAACTTTTTATTTTATTTGTCATGCTTTATTTATTGAATCAAAATGGGTTAAGGAAACCGTTGAAATTTGTTCAAATGTAATTTCAATGACGTGGTACGAATTAGAAATATGTGGCCTGATATGTGTTGTTAGATTATCTTTTCTTTCTCAGTTTCACTTTTAACATTGGATGCTCAACACTTAAGATCTTTTGCTAAATCTACTAAACGAGTCTCGACAAAGTGTTCGTGGGAATTTTTTAGAACTGCTCACCCAATAGACAGACAAAGAACGACTCAAAATACAGGGTTAATAATGAGTATATTGTGAGGGGAGTGAAGCAGGGAGGAAAAGGTGGATATTAAAGGGGATATAAAGTATCTATAACGATTGAGTATAGACTTGAAAATTGTAGATGAGTCAACTCTGTTTACGTAGCATGCCACGTAGTAGATGGGAAGGTCTGAACTGGTCAAACTAAGGAATTTAACTTCTTGAATAGTGATAGTTTTGCGAGTGGCCAGTAACGTTTCTTCCGTGTTAAAAGAATTGTAGGTTAGAAAATAAGTAATTACCCTCACGGCTGCGTAAACGCTTTTAAACTCTGTCATTTCTAGAAAGTAGCGATTGAACAGCTCCAACCCAGATGCAGCATAAATACATCATTTTTCTATCTGATATGCGTCTCTTAGCTGGTTTCACTCCTCAAAAAACAATAAGATAAATAAATGCAGGTAAAGATTTGCCAGAATGTGTATTTATTAAATGAAGCATTGTTAATCATTATTAATATTTGATTAGTATATCTTTCATCCTAATTTAATTTGTTTTTCATCGCAACTACTCCAACCTTCATGCTATCATTGTTTAATTAGATGAAACATTGACAGCCATGATTAATATTTAACTTTTCTATCTACTGAAACCACGTTTCTGTGATTGCTATCAGGTGAAGGATTGTCAGTCAAGATTAATATTATGATGAGTCGTAAATAATTTCTGTTGTTTATCAACTGTATTAAAACATGTATGATTGCATTTTTTTTCAATAATATATTCACCTTTACTGACAGTGTTTTATTGTCAATTATCAGGCAACTCTTCAATAGATTTTGAGTAAAATTTCGAAGATTCTCATGTAAATTTTTTTTGAAGAATGCTTCAATCATTTTTTTCATTGTTTCTGTATCAAAGCCGTTTGCAGTGATCGAACCGTAATGATAAAATCGAAGGTAAGAGTCGTTTGGTGCAAGGCCAGGCGAATACATCAAGTTATGTAGAACAGGCTAAATGAGTTTCCAATTTTTTTCTGGTTGCTTTTTCGATCAAAATTTTATGGACACTGTAGAATTTGGTAATAGCAACAGACAGTACTTGACAGCAACATAAGTTGAGAGTGACTGACTAATTTTATATGCTGGGCAACTTGACAGGTGGTTTATATAACAGCCTGGGAAATTCCATTCTGTTACTCGGGCAAGCCTATTCTGTATGTTCTGATTGGCTGATGATTCCAGTGTTGATATTTTGCTCAATAAATATCCAGCATACTGTGACTATTCAAGAGAGGAAAATATATTGAGTTACAACCCTGTTAATTTTTGTCAGCCAACTGGACGCTATTTGGGAACCTCCTTAGGTGATATTGTTAAAAGACATTATAGCTGCTGGATATGAAATTGCGCATATGACAAGCATACTATACCTAGTTGTCTGAATGGACGCTGATTTAAACAGCACTTCGGTCAGCGTTTACACTTAATGTATCAGATGTTGGACGTGATATTTTCTGCCACCTTAATAGAATACTAAATTTGTGTTGAGATTTTATTATTTTATAGAGTTAATATGCCAAATATGTCCACCAAACTCAAGTTATAGCAGGATTTATTTGTGGTAGCTTCCTGGGTAAGCGGTGTACAGTCATTGTTAGAAGTGTCGTCCAACTTGTTTTCAACACACTAGTAAACGTTTGCATCATATGCCTGCTATATGTCGACCGCTAATTTTGGAAGTATGTTTTTCGGATTGAGAACTCGACTAGTACGCTGCTATTTATGGTAAATCAAATTTTAGTCATAATATCATTTTATTGATAAGAATGGTGAAAATACCGTGAAAAATGGTAAATGATGAAGTTTTAGGGAAAATAAGAAATAAAAGGACATTTTTACTACCAATCAGAAAAAAATAGAAGATATTTTTTGAACAAATAATGAAGTAAAAGCGCCCCTGATAATTTACTATTCACAGGGCAAAATAACGACATAAGATGTAGGGAAACGCATCGAGTAACCTAATAAGTTTGTGCAAATGGGTAGCAGAACAAAGGGAAGATATAATATTTAGCTATCCCCCCATGAGGATTGAATGTGGCACAAGGCCGAGTTTAATGTGGGTTTCCCGAGCCCGTAGGCTCGGCCAAAAATATAGCCATCGAACCCGCCTAGGCGGGTTCAAGGCCTGTCTACCTCCCCGAACGAAACCTTGCCCTTCGGCAAAGCTTCGTCCGGGTTCCTCTCTGCTAATGCAGAGAGTTCGACAGAACTGTAACTTAATACAGCAAAGGGAAGATACAAAGACATATGTTACTTCGAACAACCAAATCGTGAAGAACCATGACAGATCCCCCACCAAAAAGAAAAAACGAGATTTTTTTTTATTTTGTTAATTATTACCAAGAATATTTATATCAGCATAGATTTACCCACACTATTTCAAACGTTCATGCGTTTAATTTACAACTGTGTTTCATCGACACTTGTGTTTCATCGACACAAATCCCCGGGACATCGGCCTTCACTTTCCACCAAGAATAGTAGAGTGTGATTGCTGGACAAGAGGGAGCAAAACGTCGGACAGCACTGGCCCATTGTGCCCTTGGGATGTGTCAAGGTATTCCTGATGCCAACGGTTAAATATCGAATTGTTATATTCCTTCTGCTAGAGACTTCCACACAAATTCTCACAGAATCAGTGTCATACGGAGGGGAAAAAAAGGACACACACATAGAGACGTGGTGCCCAAAGTTGAAGGAAAGTAAAGCATCAAATGATGAGTTAATTAAAGAAAGAAAAATTTGAATTTGATTGAAAAATGAGGTTCTTAATGTCCTTGTGAAGTGATTCTAAATGATTTATGAAAAACCCGGTGAGACACAGGAAAAGCTGAGTAATTTGACAAATGAAGAGATTGATCCATTTGTCTAAATTCCCTTAAGTGTTCAATAACACACACACACACACACACACACACACACACACACATCTATATATATATATATATATATATATATATATATATATATATATATATATATATATATATATAGAGAGAGAGAGAGAGAGAGAGAGAGATGAAGGTAGATTATTAAATTTGTTATTTATATAACTGTTATATATATTTGTTATATTATACTATATTTACTGGAGAAGTTTGTTCTGCATCGGAGGCAAATCCCTACTACACTACCAATAACTACACCACAACTCAAAAAACGAAATACTATTCTATAACATATATCGAATAGATTTTATTTCCAAACCACAAATTTAGATCCGAAAAAAATATAAAATAAAAAGGAACAATTTTAGTAAAAATTTAATAAAATGAGTTTAATAACCAATTTTAATACCAAAGAGAATATACAATAATGACGTAAAAGTAAAACTATAAATAATTAAATAAATAAAAATTACAAAAATAATGTATAAAATATGCCGATTAAAAGTCAGATCTAAAACAACAGCTTAAAATAAAAGAAGTGCGATGGTCAGTTTCAACATCGAATACTTTCCTTAATTCCTCAGTGTCCTATATACAGTGTCCGCCAAAGGTGTAGTTACACATGGTCTGAAGATTGCTTACTGTATAAAACTGACAAACTCTATGCAGTGTTAATTCCTGTGTCCCCCTGATACCAAAACTAGTTAAAAGTCCATATAAACATATGTCCAAATAAATATCTGTACCTCAACACAGCAGCTCATAACAAATATTCAAAATTTCCTAAGCTTACTTCTACTCACGCGTGCACCCGTCAGATCATTGACTGGTGGACCCTTTCATATACTCTCACACGGTGTCGAATGGTTCCGAATGTCCCCAATGACACGTTGATGAAGTGTCTCTGCATTATTAATGTCTGCTGCATAAACCAATTGCTTTGGGTGGCTCCACCAAATAAAAATTCAAAGAATTCAAGTCGGGAGGAACATGCAGGCCAGAGAACCGGTCCTCCCCTACCTATCCATCTTTCATGATAGATCTCAAACAGTGTATCGCGAACAATATAACTAAAATATGCTGGAGCCTCATCATGAATGAACCACATGCATCTTCGCATCAGCAGGGGTAGATCATCTACCAGGTCTGGAAGTGTGTTCGAATTAAAGTCCCTGTACACAGCTCCTGTAAAACGTCCTGGGAGAATGGACCTACCAGACAGTCACCTACATTTCCAGTCCACATATTAATCGTAAAATTATGCTGGTGTCTAGCCTGTATTATACCTCAACACAGCAACTCATACACAAATATTCAAAATATTCTCGGCTTGCTTCGACACACGCGTGCAGCCGTCGGATCATTGACTGGAGGACCCTTTCAAATATTCCCACACGGTGCCGAATGGTTTCACAGACACCCCTCGTCCCGCTGACACGTTGTCTCTGCATTATTAATGTCTGTTGCATAAACTAATTGTTTTAGGTGGCACCACAGATAAAAATCCAAAGGATTGAATTCAGAGGAACGTGGAGGCCATGGACCGGACATTCCTATCTATCATTCTTTTCAATGTAATGTTACGAGGATGCATTTCTATAATAAGGGATTCCACTGAGTTCTACTTGTTATTACAAAAAATTTTTCGTTCATGAAGTAGTTGTAAAATAGAGAAATTAGAAATAGAATGTTTGAAAGATTCTACATCATTCTAGTATATTCGAGAAAAATCAAGATGATTCGAGAAACATCTAGAAATATGCAAATTAGGTGTTAGCCCCTATAAAAATGGGATTTTGGAAAAGGGTTGCCAGTTGATGAATGAGAATTTCTGCTGTTATCAACTCCGGCTTTTGATTCAAGGACTATTATATCCAGCCGAAAGAATCTCTATATAAAGTTGCCGACCAACCAAAACCCAAAAGAGAATTTCATGGAACAAATTTGGTAAATAGAGTTTTGACAAATTTTCATTGACCAAACTAAAAATTAATATTTATTTACACAGCTTTGTGGATTTCCAAATATAGCACTTAGATTACTTCACTAGCCCTAAAGTGATAAAGATATTTGATTCCCTTTCCTTCTCCCTCGTAACACTTCGCCAGTAACTCTTTGTTTTCTGTTTTGTAGGCCACATTTGTTTATCTTGTATATATTTTATGTTGTGTTTTAGTAAATTAAATATTTGTTTGTGATTTAGCTCTGTGTTGTGGTAAATCATTTTTTTCCTTTGTTACAATTATCAACACGTAACAGTAACTAAAATGTGCTGCAGCCTCATCAGGAATGAACCACATGCGTCTTCGTATTAACAAGGTACATTCTGTAGCAGATTTGGAAGCGGATTTGAAATATAAAATCCCTGTAGACAACTCTTGAGAGCATATAGACCTACCAGACATTCACCTACAATTCCATCCCACTCATTAAACTAAACTGATGCCGATGTCTAATTTATATTGTAGCATGGCGATTCCGATCAGCCCATGAATGTAAACTTGTTATTCCATCGCTTCCAAATGTTGCCTCATCCGTAAACATGACTGACGAGACGAACAACGGATCAGAAGTTTGTATGATAAACCATCGGCAAATGTTCTCCCATGGTGAGTTATCAGAGCACGAAAGACGCTGCGCACGTTGCAAATAACACAGGTAACTGAAATCTCCTCCATGGGTTTCTATGAGATATACGACATGGTAAGGCCACTTGACGAGTGATGATACCCGGATCATCTCCGACAGTCCGTAGAATGTACTCTCCGTGGTCAGGTGGATCAGGGTCTTCTTCGATCCATAGTTTGTGGTGCCATGGACCCTGTCTCAGCAACACGACGATAAACAGCAGCAAAAGATGGATGACTCGGCTGCCTCTGATCTGGAAAAGCAATCTGATACAGCCGTGCAGCCTTGCATCCACTACCATTCGCGCGGCCGTATGTAAAAATCATATGCTCATGATATGAATATCCTACCATTGTTAAACGAAATGCTTCTCAGTTAAGTCACTATTAAACACGTTAAACGTTCAACTCAGACTAGCCACAAATGTACACGAACGTCAAATGTAACCGAGTCTGCATGGCAATACAGAGCCATCTACCGTAAACTTTCTATAAACAAAGTATCCAAAAATAAAGGATTTGCGGACATGTTTATATGATATTTTGATGTGAGGAACCCGCGCTCAAATTTGTAAAAGTTTTTTGATAAAGACTATATATATATATATATATATATATATATGTGTGTGTGTGTGTGTGTGTGTGTGTGTGTGTGTACGTATATATATATGGTAGACTCTCGCGTCGTATTCAATGTATGAGGGTCAAGCAGATCAGTTCCTAGGAACCGACAGCCTAACACCAGCACATATGATTTGATTATAGTGGTGAAGGCTTTGTGCAGAACCAAACACTTTTTGAAGGGCCGTATACAGAAACCTGTTACAATACGGGAGACAGGTTTTGAATTAAGAGTTGTCCTTTGTCTAGACCAAGGCTATAGAACCCAAACTGTCCTGTTATTTACCCATAGTTTGAGGGAGAAGAAGAGGGTTCATCACCTTCATCCCTGCCGTGCGCCAACGGCTTAGTGGTAGAATTCCGACTGACGACAATTCAATCGGGTTTCGATCCTAGCCAGAAGCAACCGGATGTCTAGCCACACTGATGAGGTGTGATACAGCGAAACAGTCTGTCTGTGGATGACTATATATCTAATGCCTTAAGTTTTTGATACAGTCTATCTCTCTCTTTATATCTCTCTCTCTCTATATATATATATATATATATATATATATATATATATATATATATATATATATATATATATATATATATATATATATATATATATATTTTTAAAGCATGCAGGAATATCTCCTCCAGTAGCTACTCCTGAAAAGGACGTCCATTCAGTGATTAAATGGGACAGGAAATGGCTTTTGAAATTTAAACACATCCAAAACAAAACTTCATTCATTTAACCACCATAGAGATCCTTTTTTTTCCCTGCTACCAGCATGGCTGACGCTAGACTCTAGGAGAGCAACAAACCTGCGTCTCATTCGTCTCTCGCTTTCCACTGAGATGAAGTGGAACGACTACATAGAATCAATGGCTGCATCGACTGCAGGGAAAATTGAGTCACTCTGTTGTGTAAGAAATTTGTTCCCGTCAGAATCCATCTTGCACATTTGTAAATCTTCCATTTTTCCGTGCCTGGTGCTCCTGCTGTACATCTTCAGATTCTTGACAAAATCCAAAGAAGAATCTGTAATATAATTGATCCTGAACAGGCATCACGATTTCTGGCACTTTCTCGCAGACGTGACGTGACTTCCCTCTGTTTTGTTTATGAAAATTTTCATGGCAACATCTCTGACGCGTTTTTTTTATCTTGTGCTCTGACTACTTGAATTTAAGCGTTCTATTAGATTGACATTGAGGTCCTACGCTTTTACGGTTGAACTAGTTTCTGCTGTAGCATTTTCTTTCTTCACACTACCCATCTGTGGAATTAGCTTCCGTTTACTTGCTTCTTTCATAATTACAATCTTCAAAGAAATTAACTGCAACGTTAATCACCCTCTTCTATCTTCTTGAACCCGTTCCTATTTGTCCTGTCCTCAATCCTCCCTATTCTCGGTGTTCTCTTTCAATTTCGATCTCTGCACCGCACCACCTACCTACTAGTAGATTTGCTGAAAAAATCGTAGATGAGTGAATTAGTCCGCAAGCCAGGACTAATGTCGGTCTTAAATAGGGTTGCAATGAGTCTATGGTAAAGATTACTAGTCGGATCAGTGATTTACATGATTTGGCCCACCGAGAGGAGGCATTTGCATTATGGTAAAAAATTCGTAGGTTTTCTGTTGAAAATGTTCTCTTAGGAAGAAGTCCAAGTTTAATGTCGCGTGATGCACTTCTTTTTAAATGATTTTTTTCTGACTGGGGCTGATCGAGGCTCCGAGTCTCGCCTTATTTGTAAGGATTTGCAGATTTATTTCATGCACATTTTAAAAGTCTAAGTAGGATCTCATGCACATAACACTTCCGTCTTTCTTTCAATCTCCACACCGTATTTAATGACGTAAATGTCATTCCTATTGTTGAACCGACAAAAATATAAATAAATACACAACCGTAAGAATATTCACTTTACAATACGCTAGTGCTCCTATACAATACAATAAGCTAGTGCCTCTATACAATACAATAAAATACAATTTGCTAGTGCTCCTATACAATACAATACGTTAGTGCTCCTATACAATACAACACAATACAATTCGCTAGTGCTCCTATACCATACAATACAATAAGCTAGTGCTCCTATACAATACAATAAAATACAATTCGCTAGTGCGCCTATACAATAAAATACGCTAGTGCTCCTATACAATAGAATACAATACAATACGCTAGTGCGCCTATACAATACAATACAATATGCTAGTGCTCCTATACAATAAAAAAATCACTAGTGCTCCTATACAATATAATACGCTAGTGCTCCTATACGATACAATAGACTGCTTGGTCTCACACTGTCCGCTGAACTGAGATGGAACAAGTACGTTGAATCAATAGCTTCATCTACCGCAAGTAAATTTGGTTCTCTGTGTCACGCCAGAATTTTTTCTGGTCCGAGTCCACCCTTCACATGTATAAATCAACCATTCGTCTTTGCATGGGGTACTGCTGACATATATGGTCAGAAGCTCCTGCAATTCGTCTTAAGGCCCTCGACAAAATCCAGAGAGGTCTATGCAATGTGATTGGCCCTGATCTGGAATCTCGCTTACAGTCGCTTTCTCAGAGACTTGCCGTCGCCTCACTCTGTCTTTTCTATAAACACTTTCTCGGTAACTGCTCGGACGAGCTACTTTCGCTGCTTTCCAAACTGCATGAATTTAAACGTGTTACTGGGTTGGCATTTCAGTCCTACCCTTTCAATGTCTAAGCGGTTATAGGTAGCCATCTCTTCTACTCCAATAGCTTCATGTCTCGCACTTGCCGTCTGTGGAACTCGCTTCTATGATCTCCACATATTCAAATGCAATGTCAATCAACATCTCCAGATGAATTGATTTATTCCTCGTCTTTCTCTTCAACCATTCCTCTATCACGCCTCTTTCCTCTTGCCCCACCCCAGTGTGTGTGGGGGGGGCGATAGAATGATTCGATCCTGTATACGTAACATAATGTATCTTAGCTGAACTAGTTGTACTAAGAAATGTAACGCGTCCGAATATTTACTATGAAGTATCTACAGAGGCTAGCGACATTTCGTTTTGCGGAAAGGAGATGTAGGGTGAAACTACAAGGCCACGTAAACTCTTCTGATTTCTGTCAGTGCTGGAAAGAGAAGATTGGTTAGCTCCAGACAGATACTGCAGCAATAATTAATTTTTGACTTGATCTGACTCTTGTAAAGATAGATCATTATCTGTATGAAAACCGAATCCGTTCTTGTTAGCAACATGATAACTCATGTGCCGTGACCATATGTATCGGATAGATGTTGTTATTTAACAAAGTAATATGGTAAGTGATTAAGGTTAATCGTGACACCAAAAGTCCGAAGTTGAACAGAAATAGCAAAATACGTTTTCAGAAAGTAAGATATATTTTAAACATCATGTCGCTTCAGGACATCATGGCTCTCGACAGATTTCGTTTCGTTAATATTTCTAAACTAGTAAACCCTTACCGAGAAAAATGTCTAAAATTTTAATATTGAGATTGAGTGAAACAAAAATCTTGAAACAATGTGTTGAGATTCAATAAAGTGGAGATAAAAATCCACAACTAAAATAGAGACTATTGGACCGTTTAATTAATCCGTCCCCTTTATAATTTTAGACGTTCAATGGTATCTTGGGTTCATTGATTAATCATGGTATTATATAAATCGCTTTTGCTAAGTATAGGTTCATGTTAAAAATGTTATGTGTTCAGTATAACAATGAAATAGAAATAAGTAACAGAACGAAAAGACAGCGGGAGAAGAAAACGGTTCATACTTTTCCCGAGGCTATTACTGAGAATGTGAATAGTTTAAACCTGAATTTGAACTCGGCACGCTGATTCTATTTTTCGCCACTGTAACTGTTAAACTAGCACACATTTTAGAAGCCATATATTAAGAGGTCGAAAAATATCTTAAGGAAAATAAGTGCTGAACTGTTATGTCATGACTAATATTTTATATTGCAGTGAAGGTTGATTATGTTCCTCAGGTTAAAAATTAAGCAACAGTTTTATGTTGTGTATACCATGGAAACAGTTTTATGTTGTGTATACCATGGAAACAGTTTTATGTTGTGTATACCATGGAAATATATTTTTATGTTTTTGTTATACCATGGAAACATGTTTTTATGTTTTTATGTATACCCATGGAAACAGTTTTATGTTGTGTATACCATGGAAACAGTTTTATGTTGTGTATACCATGGAAACAGTTTTATGTTGTGTATACCATGGAAACAGTAAGAAACGATTAAGTGTACGACAGGGAAAGTGGCGGTTACAATCAGAAACAGAATGATGAATCCCGCCCCTTATATAATGAAAAATGAAGGCCTGGAGAATGTAACTCTCATAGAGCATACTGAATGCGAAAGAAGTGGAGAAAAGAAAGTAATCTCTTGCTAAATGACAAATAGAGGCCGTGAATAAGAAAGATTTATTGCGATAATAGATAGGTCGTTGTGGAGAGCTATGATTGCCCTGAAAACACATTATATATATATATATATATATATATATATATATTATATTCAGTTGTATGAATAGTAGTTTGTAACTCCAGGATTACAAACAAATGCAAATGCATATAGTAGATTTATCATGGATATTGAGCACTTTCTACTAAATACCGCGTTTACATGCATACATACACGAACAGACACACAGATACAT
>CAHIKZ030002725.1:405000-432500 GCA_903632075.3 Acanthosepion pharaonis | reverse complement strand
AACGACGAAATTTCCCCACCACTTCCACAATAACACCAATACACGCAATCTACATAAACCCAAATTTTTAAAACATTAATCAGTTTGTCTGACGATCGCTAAAGCGTGAAACCCAGGGTCCAAAGCTCACATCACATCTATCCATATAAATATATATATATATATATATATATATATATATATATATATATATATATATTATAGATTAATAGGTGGATATGTATAATTTCATAGTAATTCATCACGTCTAGAACCGTAAATGTCAACGTACACACAAGAAGAAAAGCATATACATCTATAATATAACCTACGCTGTCTCCAGCTTCTAATGCTCTGGATGGAGCGGCTTAGAAAAGGAAGTCGTTGCCCTCGGTGACCAGTATTGTTGGCTTATCAATGCCTATTCTTATTGGCGTTAGCACCAGGAAGGATGGGCTGTGCTATATCATGTCAAGTGATTTAGCTGCCTTCTTTTGAACCGTGGCCTTATGGTATGATGATTGCATTTCATCGGAGTGGTCCGGTTTCGACTCTTAGAATCGGTAGAGGATACGCAATGCTGATGAGTCCCAAATACGGACTAAACGGCCGTCCAATAATTTTCTGTTTTTGTATGCATTGAAGGTTCCGGTTCGAAACCTAATGAATTGTATATATATATACACACACACACACACATATATATATATATATATATATGATGGCTGGCACAACGTTGTCGAATATTCCATCGCAAGATATAATTGTTAGAGATACTTGTAATTTGAACAAGTATAGCTCTTTATACTGGTTGTTGGTTCATTGTTTTTGTTTAGCGGATTATCAACTCAATGGGTATTTAATACCGAAAATTAAATATTTTGTATGCATTTTTATGGCTTAAACTAAATATATTTAGCATAGAATTTTAGATTTTCAGGGTAGAAACATGCTTTATAGATATATTGATTTTCTAAGCGTAGCTTAGATGTGGCACAAGGCCGAAAGTATGGGACACCCAGTGAGTATCGAACTCACTATTCAGTCGCAACTCTTTTAAAGAGACAAGCTTACTAACGATTACACCACACCGAGTTGCCCATTTATAGTCATTTTCTAAGAGTAGCTCAGATCTGCCACAAGGCCTAAAGTATGGGGCAGCTAGTGAGGATCGAACTCATTTTTCAGTCGTAACTGATCTAACGAGACAAGCTTGCTAATTATGACACCACGATAAGGTACCCCATACTTTATAGATATATAGTTTGTAGATGATCTATTGTACGTGTTATATGTTTTGGTATAAATATATTTCTTTAAGGTAGGACATTATGTTGAAGGTTTCCGTATTTTCAAATAGTTTCATGCTGTTTTCTTTGTATAAAAAACTGCCTAAATACAGACAGAAAGTGAATAAAATACATAAAAATAGAAAGGGACATAGGAAAAACATATAACTTCTTACTGGATTTATTTAACATATTCAGCGAGAAAATGCTAAGAGAACTAGAATGTTTACCATGCTCTTTTATTTTTGGACACCATCTTACCAATATAAGAAGCGGAAATGACACCTATGTTAAATTGACTCAGAAGGAAAACTGCAGATATTCCGGGACAAGATAGTAAAAGAAAGCGGAAAGAAATGATTAAGAATTCAATTATAAGACAGATTTATAATTGTCAACAAAAAGAACAATCCCAAGATACGATGTAAAAAATGGCTATGCACAAAAACAAGCAACTATAGAAATTGGGAAATGTTTTAACAGACGACTGAAAACATTACACTGAAATCTAAAGGCTCATTGGAATATCGAAAGCTACAGTCCAAAAACTAAGCAAAGTATTAAGAATATTTACAATATTTACATTGTTCGGAGTGCTGTCTTCATCTTTATTGTTATATTCACGACATTTCGGCCGTTATAAGCCCCGGCCTTCTTCACGTGATATACGTTGAGATTTCGAACTGAGCAATTTATATCGTCCATCGGGTTAGATTGTTATAGTTCCACGTGCCATACTTTTAACGTATATCGCCTGAAGAAGGCTGGAGTGTACAACGGCCGAAACGTCGTGAATATGACTATGAAAATGAAGACAACAGTGTAAATAGTTACAATACCTAATCTCAGAAATATAGACAGATAAAGTATTAAGAATATCAACATATATTTCTGAGATGAGGTATTGTAATTATTTACACTGCTTGCATTGTTCGAACTGTTGTCCTCATCTTCGTAGGCATTTTCACGACGTTTCAGCCGTTGTACGCTTCAGTCTGATTAGAATTTCGAGCTGAACCCTTTATTTCGTCCCCCGTGGATGTTAGTTATGTTAAAGTAAGACAACTGATACTGAGGCATCCGGAAGAGGTATGGTACGTGGAACTAGAACAATGCTAAATTTTACTACCAAGCTATTAGTGTGGTTCGAGGTGTATCAGTCATTTAAGTGTCGTACGTCATAGGCACTTGGGTGATCATGTGTCCTTCGATACATGACTGACGAGGCAGATATTTTTTCTTTCTGCGGTAGTCTGTCCTGTAATTCAAGTCAGACCTGGAGAAAAAGAGATAGATTTATCCCTTTCGCAAGGGTATTTGGGCTTAAGTGAAGTGAATCTAATGAACTCGATTGGAATTCGAACTCTCCGAGCCCATATCAACGAAATCGGATGAAACTGATCCTCCCCCGCAAAAAAGTATTTGTTTGTACAAAGTTTTCCAATAAAATTACGTATTTAGTGCACAAATAATTTATAAAGGGATACATGCTGAACATTTCATTTAAATCGAATAAGTATCTGATTTTTTAATACTATCTTTTTACAAACACAACCATTTTTTTGGTAGGGGGGGATTGCATTTTGCTTTCATTTCGGAAAAACGCATCCAGTTTGGCGGTACTCTGAATTATAATTTTTTTTTTTTTTTATCATTTCACCCAAAGCAAGGCGGGAATAACATTAGTGCATAGGGTTAAAAGAGAGTGGAAGTGACAGAGAAGATTGAGTATAGGGAGAATTGAGGAAATGACAAAAATAAAGGGGATTCAAGAAAAAAAAAATTGAAGATTGTATTTACTGGGGAAGCAAGGAAACAGGAGTTACACAAATGGTAAGTGCGAGAAAAGAAACTTTTGAAGTAGAAATGGCGGTTGCATTTATCTATTTCAACATTTACTAGTTACCAGTTTACTACCAATCTTGTAGTACGTTTTATTCAGGCACCAAGGAAAAAATATAGAGCTGTTGCCAGTTATATAAATATATATATATATATATATATATATATATATATATATATATATATATATATATATATAGTGTGTGTGTGTGTGTGTGTGTGTGTGTATTGATATAATAGGAAAGAACTTAGATTGATGATGCGAAGTTCTTTAGTATTTTTATTTTTATTTTTAAAAAACAGGGCTCGATTTACAAGTAGAGCCTAGATTATAGTTATTATTTTTTTAAAATATGATTCCATCGCGGCACAGAAATTACTACGTTTCGAAACTGGTCAGCAGTATTTAAGTTTAATTCCAATATTAAACCTTAACCACTGGGGTGGCAGTTTCATCCTCAAGTCTAGTTTTGTAATCAAAAGGTTGGGATTTTGTCAAGAATCGCGAGGTGCACGGCAGGATCACCAGATGACAATAGTATACAGAAAGTTTGTGTGCAATTTAAAATATTTAAGCACTTTAAATTGCACACAGACTTTATGGACACTGTATAATGCGTGGATGAATGATAATCATGTAAATGTGCAAGATGGATTCTGTTGAGTAAACAATTTCTGGAACAAACATCTGACATGAAATAAATTAAAAACGAAAGTAACTTATTTTAGTTATATCTTGTTTTGCCTAGAAATGAAGTAACTCTGGTTATACTAATTTATTTTAACATAAATACATTTTTATAAACACAGAAGCACCGAGAAAAATTCGTCTTTCAAAAGCGTGCTTTAGCTGAAGGCCTATATAGTTAATGCCTCTTCCACATTGTTTCCAACATCAAAAAATATCGGATTAAATTTATTGAATTTAATTAGTTGACATTAACTTTACATAACAACATGCCTGGTGACAATTTCATTCATTTTCAATATAAATCTATTACATTTGCCAATATTTTTATGTTTCGTAATGGTGTACTAAACTAGACATATTCAACATACTTTTTAAAATATCTTTTAGAAAGGAAAATACAAATTACTCTTAAAAATAAAATTTTATCAACAATATATTTGTTTTTCTGCATAACAATATCACAGAGAAAATATTTATTTCACAAATAATGGCATTTGTAAATAAATATTGCTGCTTAAAACAGTATCAAGGCAAATGTCTTCGGAAGAAAAGCCTCTGTTAAAAATTAAACATAAAACATTATTAAAATTTTCTTTCTTATTTTACATTTGAAATGGCTTGATGCACCGTCATTTCTATGCTAACAATTTCTTCTCTCGCACTTCACTCTTGTGGAACACCCTCCCGGCTTCATATGTTCGACTCAACTTTGGTCTTCAAAAATTAAATGCAATGTCAGTAGTTTTCTACTGTGGTCTTAATTCCTATTCTTTTATTGTTTCATTTCCTTAATATATATTTCTTTTTCATATTCTCTCATACTCATTGTCTTAATTGCTTTATTACTTTGTCTGACGTAAAATGATAATAAAAATTAAATTGTTACATTACTGTATAAGAGGTTTGATAAATATTCAATATACTTCTTTCGTCTGTTAGAAACAAAATTACAGTTTAAGCAATAATAAGTAAAGTTAATCTTTTGTGTATTTGCCTTTATGAATAAAAAATTTATCGAGAAGTGTATTAAATTAACGTTCAAGTGAAAAGTCTTAAATTAACTTCCAAGTAACAAAACCAAGTGTACTAAGCTACATTTTTTAGGTAATTTTACACAAAAGCTTCTTTTTGCAATTGAAATAATATAGCAAGTTCGAAGGAAATAAAATAAATAATTTTTATACTCCAATTAAATAAGCTAATGTTATTTCAACTTTAAAAAGCAAAAATTCTCAAGCCGTCTACAGTAGTTAACTAACGCAAAGCCAAACCGAAACTAAAATGCCTCGCTCTCTTTGGAAGGAAAAGATTTGTAACAGGCTTCGAGATCTGACCCTCATTATCAGTTGGCCTCAGGTAAAGACCTCCATGCAACGGTCTCTTTCTGTTTCTAAATATATGTGTTCTTTTTGTTTATATATATATATATATTAAAAAAAAAAATCCTAGTTGCGTAAGTTCTCCACCCACGCGTTTTTTTTTTTTTTTGTTTGTTTTTTTTTTTCAAATAAATTTCAACCTATAGTAAAACTGTTTGGTCTAGAAACAGTTAGTTTCACCATTACTATTAACATATTTTCGCTCAGCTTACGAGGAAATCGTCGGTCGTATTCTCCCAAACTAATGGTTCGGTCATTCCAGCGACATTGTTTTTCATTTCTTTCTTCAGTTCATTTTTATTTCTTATTTGCATTGGCCACATTGTCTGTGCCACTTACTTGGCTTGATATATGAATGACATGCACACGCATTTGTCATTGGTCAGAGCTGTGAAGTACAATTCCAAAGAAGAGAGGAGGTCGGATATTTATTGCGAAGGGGAGCCTAATCAGCGTGGCCCTAAGTAGCAATCAATAGAAATTATCACCACCGGCGAACGGTTGAGGTGCGAGACAAGGGCGCTAACTATTTCAACACCTATTCGCTTCACATAATTCATTTGCCTATGACATCGATCATATACCTCCATTTCAGGTCAGCTTGGAAATTTCTACTCCGGTTTCATCACTAGACTTCCCTTGTTTAAATACTCTTATAGAAAAATAAGTAGACAAAAGTTCCGTGATATATATATATATATATATATATATATATATATATATATATATATATATATATATATGGGGGGGTGAAGAAATATAGTTTTAAGGTGTGCTATATTTATGGTATAAAGTGCTCAATATCAGAGATAGAGCGTATGTAAATATAAATATAAAAGTGAGCCTTGAAGTCAACACTCAGCGGTGACAGGCTGTTTCATGCTAGGCGCAATCGTCAGGTGGATTTACGAATGCGCCTAGCATGAAACAGACTGTCGCCCTCTGAGTGTTGACTTCAACGTTCACTTTATATGTATATATATATATTTATTATTATTATTATTATTAATATTAATATTATTATTATTATTAACGTTAATAATAATAATAATGATAATAATACTACTACTACTGCTAATAATAATAATGCACACAGACAAGGCAATCAAGGCTAATGGTCCAGACATCGTGAAAAGAGACTACAAAAACGAAATGTACCTTCTTATCGGTCCCTGCAGAGTGTAATGTAATTTTGAAGATCTTAAAAAAACTATCAAAAGCCAAGGACCTTGAAATCGAAATCTCAAAAATGTCGCACATGAGGACATTAACAATTCCAGTTGTAGTTGAAGCACACGGATTGATTAGAAAAGGTGCTGATAGACACATTGAATGGTTTCCTGCAGCCCATGCCTTAGGGAAATAAATAAAAAAAAACTTGTACTCACAAATAGACCCAACACCTTACGAAAGAATTTATATGTGTAAAATGTGCATGATCGTACGTTTTGTTTATATATATATATATATATATATATATATATATATATATATTTTCCAAAAAACTGCTCTGTAGAAAATGTTATGTTACCATTTCTGACCTTAGGTCTCTGGTTGGAACCTAGAAAGAAATCCATATACACCAGAAATCTAAGAAAATACAATAATAATAATAATAATAATAATAATAATAATAATAATAATGAACATCTTTAACGCATAATATAACATCCAGTTCCGTAAATTACTTCAGGTGACCGAGTTTAACAGCGAGCAGATTTTGTAAACAAAGTGTTCAGGATGAAAAAAAAAAGACAAAAAAGAAATGTTCAGTTATTCGGAGAGAAAATGTCCGTCTGGTTCAAATGAAATGAATATAAACTCTGAAAGATATGATAATTAACTTTATAATTTGTCTATAAACTATTTAACAAGAAAAATGATCTGATAAACACATACATACATACATATATATATATATATATATATATATATATATATATATATATATATATATATATATATATTATAATAATTTTTTTTAAATATGAATCCTTCTGCTACATAAGAGTTCTCATGTTTCAAAAACGAGAGCCGAAATCATCAATATAATTATTAAAATTAAATTGAGTAAAAGTATCAAGCCCTGTTTCATCCTCAAGCGAAAATTTAGGAATAACTAATCTTGAAATTTACGCATCTTTATAAGCATGTTCATTCGCAAAAGTAATTACAATGGAAACGGCTGGGGCGACCATTTTGATAAGGGGCCTAAGAGTTAATTTTTATCCAAATAGCAGTCACTTTCGGAAAGAGGTCAAGCCGAGGTAGGATCGGGATATACAACACACAATATATGTGTGTATGTGTGTGAGTGAGTGAGTGTGTGTGAGAGTGTATAAGATTTTTACATAACAATAATTATGAAGAAGATATATACAAAATAAAGTTTTAACTGTGACTTTAAACACATTGGGGAAATTTCCAGATATTTAAAAACATCTACCTTTGAACACAAAAAAGGATCTTATACACTATCACAAACGCGCACACACGCACACATACACACATATACAAACACGCATATACATTGAAAACTATAGATAAAACTATAAGGCGTGGAAAACATAAATGTTTTTATTATCGTTTTTTATACTTCATATATTCGCCCCGTTTATATATTTAAAACATATTTTACAAAGAATACGGTTTTATAGCGCTTAATTTGCTTTATCATAAATCATGTATAATATATATACGGTTAATATATATATATATATATATATATATATATATATATATATTATAAACATATATATATATATATATACACACACACACATGTATATGTATATCTATTTAAATAATATATATATATACACATATATATCTATCTATAGATATATGTATATATATAATAAATAATATATACACACACACACACATACACACACACACACACATATATATATATATATATATATATATATATATATATATATATATATATATATATATCCAGCAATCCTGAAATTTTTTTCACAATTTTTGATTTTGTTTTTCGGCGATGTTTTTTTTTTTTTTTTTTTGGAACGAATTTTTTGTACGGTAAAAAATCTTACAGCTTGGAAATAAATTGGGCAATAATCGAATTTAATTCGAAATCCAGGAAAGTTAGCCATGAAATAAAAATAATTGTTTGTGCGGAAAAGTAAGGACCTACGTACATCAAATTGTCTTTAAAATAACTGGCGACAGAACTATTATCGTTGAACTTTTAAAAGGTAAGGTTAAATTTGAATGCAATACTTAAATGCAGCCCTCAAGTTTGAGTTCTTCTGCAGTTTATTGTATCCTTCTGCATCTACTCCTCACTTTATATTTTGACGAAGGACCAAATGAAGTGTCCTAATACATATACACACAAATATATATATATATATATATATATATATATATATATATATATATATATATATATATTTTATTAACTTACATTGCAAAGAACTTACAGAGACACATATATATATATATATATATGTGTGTGTATCTTTGTGTATTTTGACATATATATATATATATATATATATATATATATATATATATATATATATATATATATATGTATATATGTATTATATAGATAGATAGATATATGAATATCAAATTGAACATTGAAGTCAACACTTAGAGACGACTCGCTGTTTCATGCTAGACGCAATCGTCATCTATAGAGTTAGGTAAATGAAATAACTAGATATCAGCTACCGTATACTGGCGTGCATACACGGATAAGCAAATAAATAACTATCAAATTTTTGCCAAGATGCGTAAACATAATAATGCTGATGTAACTAACGAAACTTAAATCGCACACCAAACGTAGGCATATATATATATATACGTATGTATTAATATATATGTGTGTGTGTGTGTATGTGTGTGTGTTTGTGTGTGCGCGCGAATATTTGGTGTGTGTTTGTGTTTTGTTTACATATGTATGTATATTGTTTATTAGAATGCAGTTTAATAACATATATTTGTTTTTGGACTTCCTTACAATCTGATATTTCCAACTATAAAAAAATGGCTGGAATTTAGCCTGAATTAAGAAGCGACTCCTTCCCCATTTTGCCCCATGTTTTAATATTCTTGTGCCTCTTCGAAATAGTAAATTATGACCGTCTGCTTCTTGTTATATTAATTTATCTTCTTTTTCTCTCACAGTTTCATCCTCGCATCTAACAGCAAAACAAAGATCATTTATTAGCTTGTTTTGTGTTACGCAAATGATATTACTCTTAATTAGTGACAATCAGTCTCGCTATACGGCTTTGTTTGAAAATTGTGTCCCAGCTTCCATTGGCATATACAAAGGCTGCGGGATCGCTTTATGACAATGTAATCGAGTATTAGATTTTCATTTTGTGACATCTGTTTAAATGAACGTCTACGTTGTAGCTCATTATTTCAGGAGATTTCGAAATGACAAAGGTCACGGAATACATGACGTCCAGGATGATGACGACAGATGACTCATGAACCTTGCGTTTTATTCGACTGTTATATTTTCCATATGTACAATGTGACGCACATTTTTTTTTACACAATACTGAACTTTGCAACTCGATATGCTCCTGATCTTCATGGATCAGGTATTATGTGTTTGAATTGGATTAGATCGTATTAACATGAAAAATATATCAATAATTAATAACTATGGATAAATATATTTTGGAAGCGTTCCAAAAACACAAAATTCGGTCTTAGATGAATTGAAAATCTGTGGAAAGTTCACTAATGTACAAACCTAGGCAGTGTTTTGGTGTACGAAGTTTCTGAAAAAGTGTTGGAGATTTCAGGAGACATTCTGTCACTTAGAAATAAGCGATGGCCAACAGACATTTGGTATAAACGTGCCACAGCACGAGTAATAATAATAATAATAATAATTACGAGAAAAGTTCTAAGATATTGAAATCTGCTATAATTCGCTCCTCAGTACTATCCAGCAAATATTTGATATATACAAAAAAATGTTCTCACAAGTGCAGTCCACACCATACGAAAGGCTTTATCTATGTAAAATATGAGTGATTTTTTCAAAACTGCTCAGTGGAAAATATGATGATGCCATTTCTGACCTTAGGTCTCGCGTCGGGACCCGGAAATAAATGTATACACACTAGAACTCACAAATGTGGCACAGGAGAACATCAATAATTCCTGTTGCAGTTGGAGTCCTCGGATTGACTGGAAAAGATACCAATAGACACACTGAATGGATTCCTGGTAGCCCATAACTTAAAGAAATACAAAAAAATGTTCTCAGAAATACAACACACACCTTACGAAAGATTTTATCTATGTAAATTATGTTTGTTTTTTTTTTGTTATATTTTTTTAATTACTGTGAAAAATGTCATGATGCCACCTCTGACCTTAGGTCTCTAGTCGGGAGCCGGAAAGAAATGATTACACACCTGGAATCAAAGGAATAATAATAATAATAATAATAATAATAATAATAATAATAATAATAATTTGAGAAAATGTCAGAGTGGCAACAGTCATGTGTTGTGAAGTGTGCAAACAGCTTACTTTCCACAAAGTAGATGAAGAGTGTCAAGAAAAACTGATGGCTGTGTTGTTAAAGAATATATCAGCTCCTTGATTTTGTAGACCAAAACGGGTATGAAATATGAAGGTAGGTGCCGTATCATTAATAGTAAGCGTGATGTTAAAGCATACGATAAGGAAAAATAAACAGGAATCAGTAGCAGATGGTTTGGGAGGAAGGTTGAAAATGTACGAAAGTAAAGGTTTTTTTTGGGGGTTTCCAATTATACTGAAAATGGTGAAAACATTTGTTGAAACATTTCACATAGTCTAGAGCATCAGACCATCAGATATCTAACAGTGTACGTGACAACAACAACAACAATAATAATAATAATAATAATAATAATAATAATAATAATCTGCCAATAATAATTGGCTTGTCCAGCGGATTGTAACATAGCAACCAAGGAATTTGAAAAACTATCAAAATACAAAGACCTGGAAATTGAAATAGAAAAATAAATGTGGAAATTGAAAAAAAGAATAATACCAGTGGTAATAGGTGCACTTGGAATTATAAAAAATGGAACAAAACAACACATTGAAAGAATCCCTTTCAAACCCCAGCTTAAGAGACATACAGAAAATTGTCTTATTAAGTACAGCACACACACTAAGGAGAACTTTGTCTATGTAACGCTAGCAACTATCGGAGATAAAAAAAAAAAAAAAAAAAAAAAAATTAACATGAAATGTGGCCATAACAACACACCACGACCTGAAAGGTCTTTCCGCAGACTTGGTAGGTAGTGTTAGCAGAAATCGAATGATGAAAATGATAATAATAATACCAATTATGCAATTTAATATAATTTAAGAAAAGATGTTAATGCATTGACGATGTTAAACAATATTTTGACATTTATTTTTCTTTTCCTTTTCATTTCTTAATCGTGCTCTTCTTATAACTGTTAAAAATATTTGAAAACTTACTACTACTACTACTACTACTAATGATAATAATAAACAAAACGATTACAATATTTTGCAGTACTTAGAGAAAAGCTCGATTTAAGAAAAGACAAAGTTTTTATAATGTTTAACAATATTTCGACAGTCTCTAAGAATGTTATACAGGTCTGTGTACAAACATCGCTTGTACTGAGATGAAATAGATGTACTGTTAATCAGAGCGATAAATTGGATGAAAAGCTGTCAGCGTGAATGGAGTGCAACTGAAACCTGAGTAACATAATGGTGATCTTTTTCATCTTGAATTTTTTAATTAGTTAGTAAAAGCAAATAAACAAATAATTTAGTATATATCTTAGGGAACTCGCATGACATTTGGTTGATTCCTCCAGGGTGGGACGTTAGTACTTTGCATATGTAATTATCGCCATGCACAGGCGGGGAGATTCTAGATATTTTTTAATAATAATAATAATAATAATAATAATAATAATATAATAATGATAATAATAATAATAAAATGCAATACACAGAGACAGAAAAATCAAAGCTAATCGCCCAGACATTGTTATCAGAGACCGCAAACAAAATATGGTTTCTTATTCACTGTCGACTGCAATGTATCTTTGAAGATCTTCAAAAAGCTATCAAAATACAAGAACCTTGAAATCGAAATCTCAAAAATGTGACACATGGGAACATCAACAATCTCCGTTGTAGTTGGAGCCCTCAGATTGGTTGGAAAATATAAGGAATAAGCAAAGTTGAATACTTGACCTCTCTGTATCATTCTCCGTTGTCCAAGATCCATAATGATTAAGATTATTGAAAAATTGTATTTGCAAATAAATATATCAGTTCTATAAATACAAAAGGATTTCACTATGAGATGACATCGAAAGTGAAATTTAATCAACTCATAAGAAGATTCTGGTTGAGACTTGGGACCAACTAGTTCTAGAAAATGCATATGAAATAATAAATAATAATAATAATAATAATAATAATAATAATAATAATAAAGAAACCTCCGGACTGAAGTTTCAAAAAACGTGGGACGTTCAGTCGACTAATGTTCTAGTTATAATTGAGGAGTTGGGGTCTATACCTCCAAACATAAAATCGCACATTGAGAAAATCAGGATAAAGTCGAGAAATCTATCGCTTCAGAAGACTTCGTTGCTTGGTGTTGCAAATATTTTTGCGGGAGTTTTCTCTTTCGTCTCTCGCAAGTTTCTCTCTCGTCGTAAGACTTTATGGAGTGCATCTCCGGTTGACAAAGAAAACTACGCGAAAGAAAACAATAACAACAACAACGACAACAACAACAATAATAATACTAACAATAATAATAATAATAATAATAATCAAACCGTATAATAACTATCAATGTATATTTATTTATATATTACCTAATCCATCTGTAGTGTGAAGGCAATTAAATCAACTTAAGTTAATGAGTGGTTACTTCGTTTTAATAATCTATACAAATAAAATATTTATCAGCATTTAGACAAAATTAGTTCCCAAGCAAAATGCACCGTTTAATTAATCAGTTCCTTTACTACGTTTCTTAGATTGTAGTTTTATTTGTTCAAGCTTTTCATGTGAGGTACTCAGAAATCTTTGTCTATTAAGTGATCGTCTTGCTTCAACTTGGTTTTGAAATAGGATTTGTCGTCGCCGTCTTCTTCACTCTGTTACTAATATTTTTCTATTAGGAGATATTGTCATTTTCCTGTTATATTAAACACACAAAAATATTTAAGACGACAAAAATATTGAGCAATAAAGAGATTTATATAATACCAGGAGTAATCAATGAATCCTAGATATCTATGGCACATGTGCGGCAAAAGAAAGAAAATAAAGAGAAATAAAGAGGACGAAAAGAAAACGAAATTTATGATAAACAAAAAAAAAGAATTTTATTATAATTTTAGTAATTATGATCAGTGGCTAAAAAGAAAAAAAAAATAAAGGCTTACCGGTAAGAAGTTAGAAAATACTTCGAAGTAACTACAATCGGGAGTTGTTGGGTTATGTGATAGTTTTCATATCTGGCCAGCGAATGGTCGAAAACGGACAGTCCTAAAGCAGATTTCTATAACAACTAACTTCGCCAGCCAACTCGCTTAATTTTGGTGCCGACCAACGAATACGGAGACGAAAGCCTTATACTTTGTAAGGTCATCCGACGACAACAGACCTTTCTTTGAAAACTTTGATCCAAATGACCCAGAAGTCGGTGAAGTTTCATTCATAAAACAGTTTATTGTAACAGTTTAAAAATTAAAAAAAAAGATTAGTAAAACGGTTCATCGTCTACTATTTTAGTTGTGATTTTTTTCGCTTTGTTTAATCTCAATACATTGTTTAAATACTTTCTCATTGCATCTTTATTAAAATCTTCTAGCAATTGTTCTCATATTTATTATTATTATTATTACTATTATTATTATTAATAATAATAATAATAATAGTAATAATAACTGCAGAAATGATAGCCTTATGGCTGCCATGAAACATGAGCAATAATCAAAATAAGGTTTTCGTGGTACTAACAGAACAAGGCATGAGAAGTATTGAGGATTTAGAATGCAAAGAGGTACAGCATGGAAGATGACCTCGGGCTTGAACTTCCCTGTCAGAAACGAATTTCTGGGCTAAGTTAGGTTATTTTTGAGTGCAATTAAATTCGCTACCAAATGTTACAAAAAGGTCGAAGCTCAAAGTGGGTTTAACGGCAGTATATATATATATATATATATATATATATATATATATATATATATATATATATATATGAATACAAAGAGACAAGAGGAAAAACTATTCTTAGCCGAAGCGTTTCTTCTTCTGAGAGACTTTTTCAAGTAAGGTTGTCATTGGTTTATCAAAGCTTTTAAATATGAGCACGTTCATGAATGTTCATCAGGTAGGTGAAAGCAATTCATCCCGAGCAAGGCAAGAGTGCCACTTGCACGCAAAGGTTTACAGAGGATTGAGAACAAGAGTAAAGAGGCGTATTTTAGGAAAGGAGACAGAGATGGACGGGGAACAAGATCAAGGTATTAGAAAATGTCTATTGACATTACACTTGAATATTTGAAGATTATATTTATCTGGGAAACAAGTAAGGGGAAGTGAGTTCCACAGACGGGAAGTGCTAGAGAAGAAGCTGTTTGTGTAGAAGACACGGTTACATTTAACCGTTTCGACAGTGAAAGGTGGGACCGAGATGCCAGCCTAGTAGCTCGCTTAAATTCATGTTGTCTGGAGACCAGACAAAACGAAAGTAGATCGTCGGAACAATTGACGTGAAAATTCTTGTAGAAGAGGCAGAAGGCAGCCACAGCACATCTGTGAGAAAGCGACTGTAGACTAGTTGCCAGATCAGGACCTATTGCATTACATATTCGTCTTTGAATTTTGTCAAGCACCTCGAGACGTACATCGGGGGAAACAGACCGTATATTACTGCAATATTTCATGCAAGGACGGATGGTTGATTTATAGATAAGAAGCCGCACAAGAAATGCTTTCAGTTTGCATGAAGATTATCCACACGTGTATCTTCAAGCTGTTTCAACTATTATCACTTATTTTCAACTTTTATGAATGACTTTGATAATAAAACTGATGCACTTTCGTTTTTCCGGTGCAGTTTTAGATATGAAGAATATAATAGTATACATCAGTTCACAATAATGACAACCATATTAGATTAATAAGCTAAATTAAAATATCAAAAGTTGTAAACTCCTATAGCTACAACTAATAATAACTCCATAAGACTCATTAAATATAAAACCAATGTAATCAATGAATATTCACCAGCACTTTTCTAAATTCTTTAAAAAATGTGTAAGAGTTTGGACTGTGTCAGTTTTTCCATTGACTTCTATTTATTTCATCATTTTACAAAAGTCTCCACCAGTATCTTTAGACCTGGTGCTAGAAAATCACGAACAAAGAGATTTACCAAATAACGAACGCCATCTCACCCGAACACTTCCAGCAGCTACAACAACAAAAAAGTTAGTAGTACATATTACTAAATGAGAAAGTAATGATATAATCATATTGTTAAATTATCTATTGCCAAAACCAAAATAAAAGCTTGTAAGGTCATCCCATAAGTTCTGTCCGAATTTTAATTTTTTGTTAAAATGAACGAAATTTAAAGAGTATTTTATAATGTCTAATGGAGATGAACATTATTTTTATGTTTAGATGCATTTAAACTGCTCAAATTTTATTTCAGAGAACAATAAAATTAAATTTTGTTTGGTTAAAACCCTGCTAACATGGAAGTACCCAAGAATCATTTGCGGGACATAATGCTTTATGAGTTCAAGAAAGGAAACTCAGCTGCCGAAGTGGCTAGAAATATTCACTCAGTTTATGGAGAGGAATGTGTGAATGAAAGAATTTGCAGAAGATGTTTTGCAAAATTCAGAGGTGGAGATTTCACCCTCGAAGATGAAGATCGAACCGGACGTCCAGTTGAGTTTGATGAAAAGCTTCCTGAAGCAGCCCTTGAAGAAAATCCTGCTTTAGCAGCTGAGGAATTGGCAGTGGTTCTCAGTTCAAACCATACAACTGTTCATCGTCATTTTCAACAACCTGGAAAAGTTCCTAAACTTGGAAAATTGGTGCTTCATGAATTGTCTGAAAACAACCTTAAATCCCGAGTTGTTTGGGGAAAGGATAAAGAGAAGGAGAAGGATCAAGATCAAGGCATCAGTAGATGTCGATTGACATTACATCTGGATATTTGAAGATTATAATTATCATTAGCTGTGTAACCCGTTTTGATCGCGTGTTGAATTTTTGCCGTTCAATTGGAGCAGTTTATGTTTAAAAACAGCCCACACGAAAATCAATATTAGTAACAAAATTGGGTGCAACTGAGGCACATCGCGAAAATGGGGGTTAACAATTTGAATAGTGGAGTGTTACCATCAAAACGACCATTTTGCGTTGAAAAACTTGTAAGGAAGGAACCTCTTCCATGGACCGTCATAATAATATACGATAAGATACGAAGATTTCAGTGTGCGTGGGTGTCAATCTGAGGAGATTGCAGGGGATTCGGAAAGAGTTGGATGAGTATAATAGTGATTACGAAGGTGCTTGGAGTGATCACTAGTAATAGCGAAGTTATGCCTTCATTCATCTTCCCACAGGGCCTCAGATTCAACTCGAAGGCCTACATCAAGGGCAATGAGGAGTTAGTGGTGTCCTGGGTCAAGAGGGTGACTGCTGGAAGACTCTGTATCTCGTAACAGGACACTGCTCCATGCCACACAATCAGGAAACCCATAATGGCTGTCAAACAATTAGTGCGATCACATCACTCCTTACATCTGACCATCTAACTCCCCAGACAGTAACCCCCATGATTATTATGTGTGAAGCGCAGTTGAGCAAGGGAAAAACAAAACTTTTAACACCCAAGTTAAACTGAAGGCAAGGATTATGGCAGAATTCATCAGCTTCAAAAAGAAGACCGTCCAGAAGAGTTGCAGAACATCCTGAAGTCGTCTGGAGGCCGAGATTGAAGGTGATGGAGATTTTATTGAATAAACTTACCCTTTCGTATTTCAAGATAAGTTTGTGTAATTTTGATAAATATATCCGTTAAAATGAGATGTCAGTGTCATATTCATTTTTTCGTAATTTAGACGACAATTTATCCATCTCATCCTCTGAGTGTATATATATATATATATATATATATATATATATATATATATATATATAATATATATAACGTCTTTTCATTTTGATCAATTGTGCTCTTTATATTTACTATAAAATGTTACTTATGGAATGTGTTTTATCTTTTCCATATGATCATCATCATCATCAGCAACATCATCATCGTATTCTTTTTCTTCTATTATAATTATTGTTACTAATACTACCACTCCTCATGCATCTGCATCTTTACACCAGATGTCTGGAGATCCGCTGATGATGTGGTATTAAAGTCACTTAGAATCTCCATTGCAGATATCAGTGATGTTGGGGTGTTTATACTCTTCTTCAAATTGGCAATCCATCTAATCCCATCTCTAGTAATTGTGTCACTGTCTTAAGTCTTCCGGGTATTACTGGTACCCCTCCTAACCTTTATGTTGCGATTATCATTTCCGGTAATTTTTAGCTCAGTTTGCACAATCAGCCTGGCATCTCGAAGCAGCAAAAAGTTGGATTCTATATACATTTTTCTACCTCTGCCTCTCGTTTGTGCTGATAACATTTATTTACCTAACCTTACGCAAGTCATTTAGAATGTGTCATACATTTCTAACTGTATGGCACATTCTTCTCTATCGTGACTGTTTTTCTGCTCTTTTTAAAACAAGCCTACTGTATACACTTATGATGTGGTTTAACATCTTGTTAGTTTTCTCTACAAAAGCTGGATTTCAGAACGGTTTAGTTGTATTTTTTTTTTATTTGATTTACTTCGTTCTGATATATTTATTCAGGTCTGTAAAGATAAAATAACTAGTTTCCTTTTTTATGTGTCCTCTACGTGACCATGTCCCCGGTTGTTCTTCTGCGATATTATCTATTGGCCTTTGAAATTATTCTCGGTCTGTTTACATTTACCATATTTCTTTACTTAATGCATTCCTTATTTCTCCCGTGTTTGTTGGCATTCAATCTCTTGTTACGTTCGTTCGAGCATTGCTCATATTTTTACCGCACTTTTGTGCATATTTTTTTTTCAAATCCCAAATTGGCGATTTTAAATCTATTCTCCAGTCTAACGGATCCTCTATCTTCTTCCTTCCATTTTATGAGTCGAACCGTTATTTTTTCCTCGCTAATGTCTGTTTTATTTTCTTATTATCGACACTATCAACTCGAACTGGATCAGACATCAATATTTGTGCCCTTGTCTTCCGGCATAAGCAACTCTAACAGTATCATCTCATAGTCATCAGCGACATTGTATCGCTTGTTTTCATGGCGTATGCGATCAAACAAAAGCAGTTGACTCTGCCGCCCATAAATTCTTCCTGATTTGGCTTGAAGCATGTTTGATTATATCTTCAGTAGGAAGATTTAAAAGTTGTTTAAAAATGCAAAGTTTGTTTTTTTGCATAAAGGAATTAAACTTAACATGTTTTTGCTTTTAGAATATCGCTATAATGTTATCGCCACGGGGGAAAAGTTGTAACATAGAAAGTACAAACGTTTTTAATGAGGTTAATATATACGGTTATGTTGTTGAAGAATTGCCTGAGTACAAAAATATATATATATAGGTAAACAGATTGAGATATAAACATAGATAGATAGACAGATGTGAAAAGACTGAGATAGATAGATAGATAGATAGATAGATAGATAGATAGATAGATAGATAGATAGATAGATGTGAATAGACTAATAGATAGATAGATGTGAATAGACTGAGATAGATAGATAGATAGATAGATAGATAGATAGATAGATAGATAGATAGATAGATAGATGTGAATAGACTGCGATTAACGATGTAGAGAGATAGACAGCATGAGACAGACGTGAACAGACGGTGATAGATAGATAGATAGATAGACAGATAGATAGATAGATAGATAGATAGATGCAAATAGACTGATAGAGAGGTAGAGAGAGAGAGAGATGTGAATAGACTGAGATTAACCATGTAGAGAGATAAACAGCCTGAGACAGACATGAACAGACGGTGATAGATAGATAGATAGATAGACAGATAGATAGATAGATAGATAGATAGATAGATAGATAGATATTTTGTATTCTGTATTTTTTCTTTCGGCTTTTTTATTTATCGGTGCTTCGAGATTTTTTCTTCGCCCGGTAAAAGTAATAAAAGAAATGAAGTGAATACAAAAAGACTTTAGGAAACACACTGACCCCTAATCTGATAAATAACAAGAGATTATTTTGAATTTACCAAAGTTTGTTGAAGAATGAACTGCGTTTTGTATTAAGAAGTTGGACACCGGATTAGAATGAATGGAGGGGAAAAAAGACTTCTCGAGAAAGAAGCGAAGGTAAAAGTAGTAAACTCTGAAAAGGGATAAAGAAGAAGAAGAAGAAGAAGAAGAAGAAGAAAAGATGGAAACTGATTCGCATAAAAGGAAGAAGGGATTATTCTGATATTAAAAATATAGTGAAAGAAAGAAAAGGAATTAGTGAAGTAAAGATAAATTATGTGATTAAACAATAGATTACACGAAACAGAAAGAAAGGAAGGAAGAAATAAAGAAAGAAACAAAGAAAATAGAAGTATGAGATAAGAACAAGAAAATAAATTACTATAAGAAAGAAAAAATAGCGGGATTATAAAATAGCGATTTGTAAGAAGAAAGAAAGAAAGAAGCAACGATAAAAGTTAGAATTATAATGGAAAATGAAAATTATGAAAATGACGTTGAATATTTATTGAAAGAAAGAAATAAGAAATAAAGATAGAAAATAAAACAAGAAAGGAAAAGACAGAGTGAATAAGTGAAAGTGAAAGTACTATCGAGATACCGATAACATACAAATGTCTGTGAAAAGGAATAGAGTAAACAATTCAATAAAGCAAAAGGTATGCGAGAAGTTACAGAAAGGAATGAGAAACGTAAAAAATGCGATTTAGGAAGAATAAAAATAAAACAATATATTTTTTCTTATAAAGAAAAAAAACATATTGTCTGATTCGGATAGCAACTCTAGCAGACAGACTATAAACAAAAGAATAAAACAAATACGTGAAGCATTTCTTTGAGAGAAAAAAAAAACTGTAAAAAATCGAATGGAAGACATTTAGAAAGCTTGCGGAAGAAAAGAACAATATTGAAGAAAGTATAGAAAACAGTATCATTGGGCAGACGTTAAAAAATGTATAAGAGATAACTAAAAGGATTAGTATATATATATATATATATATATATATATATATATATATATATATATATATATATATACACCAGAGTGGAGATAGAAGTTTGTTCATAGGTGATCAGAATCCATCAGGTAGTGTACTTCATTTCTGAAGAAATGTAAGGAACGTAGAAAGTACGTTTTCCCAACCCACTCGATCATGTCATTCGTGAACCTGGTGCGTTCTCCAGTATCAAAGGTCAGAAGCTGCACTTGGCCAGAGCTATCTGACAGTTGCCTCGTCTCACGGGATACGGGGTAAAGGAAGCCTGCCGATCGATCACCTACAGCAAAACCAGCAGTAGTAGTTTCACCATCATTGGTAGCCAGTCGGACGGTCTAATATATAGTGTCTCTATATTGGGCGTCCCTCAGGATTGGCGGTCGCTTTTGCTGATGTATACCGAGTTAGATGGCAACAAAGAAAAGCACTACTGCCTTTATGTCAATCCTTAACGCCAGTGTTCGCCAGTGTTAGCATACTGTTATTGTTTGCTCCGTCGACTGTATATTTCTAAAAGTGGTCAATGTAATCCATTTTAAAGGTTCAGTATCCGCTTACGTTTTTTGTGCGTATTTTGATGCTTTTTCTCTATCTCCTTTTGCTTCATAAAATGCATTCTTTTATTTGCTGACCGGCGCTTAATCCCTTAGACTAGACAAACAAACAGGCAAAAAGCTTGCATTAACAACTTTTATATTACATTATATATCTATATCTATCTATCTATCTATCTATCTATCTATATATATATATATATATATATATATATATATATATATATAGGAGAGAGAGAGAGACAGACAGAGAGAGAGAGTGTGTGTGTGCGTGTGTGTGTCTGTGTCTGTGTGGCGCGCACGTGCCCCCACCCCCACGTGTTTATATCCGTGCGTGTTTGCATGGTGGGATAAGTAACATATATGTAAAAACATTTTTGCACTGACACACACACACACACACACACACACACACACACACACACACACACACACACACATATATATATATATATATATATATTGGCATATTCGTGCATTACAATTGAAAGCTAAAAAGTACAGGTGTATAATTTCTCTATATGTATCTAGATGTAAATGTATATCTATCTATCTATCTCTTTTATATATATATATATATATATATATATATATATATATATATATATATATATATATATATATATATTATATGTGTGTGTGTGTGTGTGTGTGTGTGTGTGTGTGTGTGTGTTTGTGTCTGTGTGTGTGTGCGTATGTACATGTGTATTTAGACAACCATATGTATTTATGATGAAAATGTATTAAGAATTATCTTTATGCGTTAATGTTTGGAGAAAGTTAGATGTGTGTGTGTGTGTGTGTGTGTGTGTGTGTGTGTGTGTGTGAATGCTAACTGTGGCTGCTAACTAACCTATCCCCTTCTTAAACCTGGCTAAATATTATTTTTGGTGTGTGGGGATAAGTTCCTCATGCATGGCGACATCTGTTCAGCAGATTTTCAAACAGACCCAATCACATATTCAAGCAAGCACAGACATACACATTTATATATAGGTGTGTGTCTGTGTGTGTTTTTGCGTGTATTGGGTAATGCAATGACAAACTCTGTAGTCGTGTTTTTTTTGTTTTTTTTGTCTCAGAAATATAATTTCGGTAAAGATTAATCGTATTTGCCATTTGGCAAAATTTAAGCCGATTCTCATTTATAGAATTATGACATTGTTTGATGTTAAGTAAATGCAAGTACCTCAAGTACCACAATAACGTTGGTTTCAAGAAAAAAATGGATTTTTCATATTTCAGACAAAAGTTCTTTCATCGATTCCGAACAAAATTTAAATTTTTTCTTTGTTTATTATGAAAAGCAAAGCAAATCAAATCATCTTAATAATTTTTTGTTGCCCTATGTTTTGAAAAAAATATTTGTGTCTGCTTGTGTTTTGAAAACTAAAATCACGATGGATAATGTCAAGAACTCGCTTCTATAATATGGACAGCATCAAATTTTAAGCCGTGAGAAATCTAAATTTATTTACTTCAAGTATTAACATCAAGTATAAAACTAAGATTAATATTTGTTTATGTACCACAGATTTAGTTGATATTTTGATCTTAATCAAATCATTATAATAATTTTTCTTTTGTAAAATAAAGTAATTTCCCCACAATAACCATTAATGGTTTCCCTTATTTTCCAACATTTTCAAAATACAAATTCTTAGACGTGACATCTCCATCTTCATTGTCATCGAGCCTCATAATAAAAGGAAGTAGAAACAGAAATGTGTAGAATTTAGTCTCATTTTTTTTTGTTAAATTTTATATTTTATAAAATTCAGAATGCCATGCAATAAAGTTTTAAAAACTTCTAAAGGCATGATATTTATTAAATTATGGAAATATTGATTTTTTAAGTAAATTTATTAAATTTTTCTCATGATATAATTAAAATAGTAACATAGAGAAAAAGACAAACACGTTAGTAAATTTCTACCGCTTACTTCACCTAATATTATAATATATCACACTGGAGATATGACTTTAAATTTGCTTTCCATCGAGATGCTTTGACAAAGAGCACCTTTCAAAGAACTTGAGCAGTTCCTAGTAATGCAGATTTCTTTGGAATTGGAACAATGGACTTGATACCAAACATTTTCAGATTACTGCTAAAAGTTTAGTGAATGGATTCTAATGTACTAATGATAAAGGGGACCATGGCAGTATTTATGTTCCACAAAGGTGGGAAATATATTAACGACGCTTCATCAATGCGTTCGTTCTCTTTGGCTTTGTCAGGGAAGATAATCATATGATTGTTTATCCTCAGCGATACCAAAGCATTTTCCCTCACATCCGATTTTGTCTTTCTTTCATTCTTATTTGAGGAAACCAAAGAGAGCAGATGCTCTGGCAAAACACGTCGTTAATAAATTTTCCCCTTTGTCACATCATCTTTTTTTCAGATAGTATTATACATCCTACATGCACACACGCTCATCACACGCACACACACGCAGAGGAACAAGAACTCACACACGCCCACGCACATGCACACACACACTCATATATATATATATATATATATATATATATATATATATATATATATATATATATATATATATATATATATTAGCCAGTGTTATAAACACACGTGCACACATACACACACACACACACACACACACACACACACACACATATATATATATATATATATATATATATATATATATATATATAGATAGATAGATAGATAGATAGATAGACGGCTCACGTTACATCTACCAGATTATAGCTTAATTAGGAGTCATTGAAAAACACACGGAAACCTACCAGTCTCTATCAGAAACATACTAGTAGAAAATACAAGTATAATTGCTTCATCCACATGTAAAAGTGATTAAAAATAATGGAAGCCCTAATAATAAAAAAAAGGACAAACGACACTCAACATTAACTACGAACACGGTCACAATGTGCGGACTGTTGTTGGAAAATAAAACATTCTTATAACTTCAGACACATATATACAAAATCCATACATAGAAAACACAGTTGCAATTAAGAATTAAACATCAATAAATAAAAAATAGTCCATGATAATGGCTAAAAGTATAGCCGAAAGCGCTCGGATATGCAGATCCTTTGGACCATTTTTACCCACTTTGTCACCAGAAAAGAAAGATCTTGTACGAATAAAAAAAATTAATAGCTTAAGCGAAGTACCCTGTCAGTCCTCTATGACAAAACATGTATAAAGGAGGGATTTCTGCCCAAATAAACAATTTTAAAGTTATATGACCCTGCAGCCAACAAGGCAAATAGTACTACAACATTCAGGAAACCAAAACACATCGTCTTACGACAAA
The DNA here is from genome assembly GCA_903632075.3 of Acanthosepion pharaonis. Taxonomy (NCBI): domain Eukaryota; kingdom Metazoa; phylum Mollusca; class Cephalopoda; order Sepiida; family Sepiidae; genus Acanthosepion; species Acanthosepion pharaonis. Next base: position 408,049 of record CAHIKZ030002725.1, on the reverse strand, counting down.
TACAAACAGCTGAAAATGACATCCAACATTTAAATAATGAAATCCAAAAACATAGTGAGACATTAAAAAACATATTGACAGAACTTGAATATAAGGAAGCACAGTACCACACCACAAGAAGTATTAATGTAGATCAACTCATACACAGAAAAATAATTACAACAAAGCTTTGCAAACTATATCAAGGACATATACTACTTCCCAATAGCAGCGATAAATATGTAAACCTATCCAGTCATAAATTAACAGAAGACATTTCCTAAATCTAGGGCCAAATTACGATCTCCAACCCAAATATTAGCTCCTCACAAAAAAGACTGAAATTGAAATTCTACAGCAGTCACTATCCCAGCTTGGTACCGGCCGTATAACAACAGTCAATTCAAACTTGAGAGACTTTCTCAATGCAGAAACAAACAAAAAAACAATAAAACAACAAAACTCAAAACTATCCAAAAAAATAAAAATAAAAATGAAAAAAACAAAAAACAATTCTAATATCGACATCAGACGAGTCGAAAAAGTAAACAGATACGTAATTTTGGACAAAGCGAATTATTGTAAGAAATTACAACACATTATTGATGACTGATCTAAATTTACCGAATTAACTAAAACACCACAGAAACTCTAAAAAGTTCTGTCATCAAACAATGCAGACGTTGGTTCTTTGAAAATCAACAAAATCACTGAATATTACCAACCAGGCTACCTATACAGAAACATAAAAATACATAAAACCGGATACCCCCCTATAAGCCATCATTTCAAATACCCCACCACCTATCTACAAGCTGTCAAAATTCCTTAACGATATAATTAGTCCATATCTACCTAACAATACTCACATCACACAATGTATTCCTCAAAAATTTAAAAACTATACAAGCAAACCAACGAATTTTATCCTCACTCGACGTTGAAATTTTTTTTACAGAAGTCCCTGTTGAGGAAGCCATCGACATAATCCTTAACTCCATGTATAAAAATAATTCTATTCTACCTCCATCCATTAAATCAAATATCCTAAAAAAAAATTATAGTATACCTGCACAACTAGAGTCACTTTCTACGACCAAAAAGGCGATATCAGCATCCAAACTAATGGTGCCAGTATTGGTAAACCACTCGGACCGTTTATCACCAGTTACTACATGTCCCACGTAGAAAATACAATATTTAAAAATGGTACTAAACCCAAAATATATGTCCGCTATGTAGACGAAGTTTTCTTTTTAGATTTGCGAAAAACAAAAAGAACTTCGTTTCGTTATACAAAAAAAAATGCATAAGCAGAAACTTTTGCCACCTTAATTTTAAAAGTAAATGCCCATTTAGATATGAAATAGTAGTTATAAAAAGCGTCTTAAACAGAGCCCGCGAGAATACATTATCTCGTCCTCTTTTCCTTAAAGAACTTAATAATGTTAAAAAGACGCTGGTTACCAATGGTTTTCGTAACTACTTCATCGACCACCGGATTAGACTATTTCTTTCTAAAGTAACTAATAGCTATACTGAAGATACAGATAAAAACAATAGCAATAACCTCCTCTACAAAAGACAAAAAAAATGTTAACTATGAGCAAAACGAATTTTCTCTAAGAAATATCATAAAGAACTGCACAATCCCAGTCGACCAGAACAAGAAAATCACATTATCTATTACAAAAAAGTTAAAACAGCTAAACTTATTATCAAAAATAACAACACGCCCGCAAAATCAAAATTACAGAGAACAAATATTATTTGTGTGTTCAAATGCCCATTAAGGAACTTGATCAAACTAAATTTATAAATAATTATACTGGTCATACTGTTACATCCCTATCGAGACGGCTCACGTTACGTCCACTGGCTATAGCTCAATTAAGACTCGTTAAAACACACGAAAACCTAAAATCCATCTGAAACATAGAAGGAGAAAATACAAGTATAATTGCGTCACCCACATGTAAAAAAAAGATAAAAAGTAATAGAAGACCTAATAATAAAAAATCGAACACTCAATAATAATAATTACGAAAGTGTTTTGAAAATAGAACGTTCCTTTAACTTCAGATACATACATAAAAAAACATACATAAAAACCCAGATTCAGTTAAGAATTAAGAATAAAAATAAAATAAAAACGTCTTTGATAATGGCTAAAAGAATAGCCGAAAGCGCTCGAATATGCAGAACATTTTTACACATTCTGTGTCCAGAAGAGAAAACACTTGCACGAACAGAAGAAAAAAGTACAAAGTGGCATAATTGCAGTCATATGTCAGTCGTCTTTAACGAAACATGTGTAAAAGAGAGGCTGCTTCCCAAATACACTATATATATATATATATATATATATATATATATATATATATATATATATATATATATATATATATATATATGTTAACAAAAAAATTAATTCGGTTGAGGGGAGAAATTTGTAAACAATGACTATTACTTTTGATAATGCAAGGCTCTCCCTAAAGATTGAGTTCTCTTGGTCACTGGCTGGTGCTTTTATGAAAAAGAAATACGCAAAATTAGCCTTTCTTTCTGCCGGGAGACGATAGCCTACGGGTTAGAATCCCCCGACTGATGCCAAATCAGTCGGGTTTCAGTCCCGGCTTGAAGCAATGGGATGTCTCGCTGCATTGAAAGAACTGTGTGTGATACCGCAAAACAGTCTGTCTGTGGATGACGATATATATATATATATATATATAGATAGATAGATAGATAGATTAAAGCAAATGAGGATAGAGGCTGATGCAACATTATAATTTAAAGCATTATTATTCAGTCCTCAATTATTTAACTGTCTTTTAAGAAATTGGTACAGACAGATGTGTGCATGCATGATTAAATAATACATACATACATATATATTTAATAAATTGAAACGACTTCAAGAGTCGCATCTAGCTAGCTGACTCAAGAGTTTCGCGTCGAAACGCATGTCAGGGACATATTAAACGGTTTTGATAGAAATACTGTAAAATTCTCGAATTTTTTCACGAATTTTATTATTATTATTATTATTATTATTGCAGCGAGTTGA
>CAHIKZ030002725.1:380000-400000 GCA_903632075.3 Acanthosepion pharaonis | reverse complement strand
AGAAGATTTAGAATTAAGGACTTCCAAAATGGAAAATCAAAATTTTCCTGACCGAAAACAAAGAAGTGGATTGTGGTTTTGGTCGGAACCCAAACCCCGACAAGCCCAACGAGGTTTTGGTCGGCGTCCATATAAGCAGTTCGCAGTTAAGTTTGAGCAGTTCGCAGTGAAGTTCGCAGTTGGGGTTAGACAGACAGGCAAGCAGTTGCAGTGAGCTGAGAGCTCGCAGACGCCTCGCAGGAAGCTGACTTAAGATTCGCGCATTCTCGACCCCAACTTCTAACCAAGAACAATTTATTTTTGAAGAACGACTTAGACTCACACCACCAAAACAAGTTTTACAAATATCGATATATAAACCAAGAACCAGTTTCTTAAAGAACAAACAACTTAAGATGTTAAGACTCGCCTAACAAACACAAAGTGTCACGAATCCATATAGCCGTTTCGGAGAAAGATGCAGTCCTGTATTCAGCAACCAGATATAAAATATTGTTATCCTTTTTTAACACATTTGAACTTTTCGAGTTATTACTTTATTTTCTTTTACATATACTTGTGTGATATTACCCTTGTTCGGACCCGACTTGCATTACGGCTCGGCGACTGATTGGTTTCGTCTACCTAAGATCAAATCACAACGTGGGTAGGTTAGACTAGAAATCAAAGCAGTTACTTCGGTAACCAGACGTTGGAGACAATCTGGGAACAACAAGGCTGATACCGAATCTAACCAGATTCCCATCCGAATCAGTAAAAGTTTAGAACGTCATTTTGGTCGTCACAGGGCAGGATAGGACGGCGACGGCGTGGAAACAGACGGGGTGACGTCACAATTGGCGCCGCGACCAGAACAGCACGGCGGGCGCGGCCCGGCAGACGTCACATTTGGCGCAGCGACACCGGGAGACGTCACATGAAGGCGTTCGCGTTTTGCTCTACTTAGTGTATTGAGCATTTTAGGTTTTTACTTAATTTACTCAGTCGATGTTTTTTTTTCCTTTTGAACTAGCCATTGCGCTTCTGATTGATTATTTTCGACCAACACGGATGTCTTTAGCCGAATTTTTAACAGTTTTCTTTTCCCTGATATCGGTTTGTTGAAATATATTTTTATTTACAAATTATATTAACCGATTTCTTTTTTTCACACCACCCAAGTATAGACATTAAATATATATATATATAGGAACGGCAAGGCCAATTACTTTGATGTTGTTGCTCAATGAAGATATTTGAGGTTAAGATCAAAGGATGAATATGAGACAAGAGTTCAGGATTTCAGCTTTAATTTCTTGGTATTTCCATTTAGATAAGTTAAACAACTTAGGGCATACGATATTTTGTTTAAAACCACACATAGAGCAAAACTATTGGAAACAGTGACTGACATGTGATTCTTGCTGCACAAGTATTGCCTTTTTATTTATTGATTTAACATTAATTAAGTCAGAATGATTTCTCTTGGTTTTATCCATGTAAATATAGCATTTCTTGTTAAAATGGGTAAGCCAACATGAAGACGAGATAGTTGTATTTGTATTGATTTTAATCAATTATATATATATATATATATATTTATATAACATAACTAAAGGTATCTTAATTCCAGCTGTAATTTTCCTCTGTTTAGTGCAAATAAATTTTGAGCGTTCTTTGTGAGTCAGTGTTAACATATTTCAAATTCTATATTATGTTAATAGGACTCACCTGGATTATACCAACGGATTACTACCTGTATATATATATATATATATATTATTTTTTTATATGCGCGTTACTTAGTTGAGTGAGCTAAATATTAGTGATATAGGTAACAATAATTTGTATGAGTATGAATTTTTTACCCGGGTTTATCGCTTTTGAGATCATCATACAGATATATATATATATATATATATATATATATATATATATATATATATATATATATATATATATGTGAAATTTAGAGGATGGGTGAAGACCAGGGCTGCCTGTTACCCTTAAAAATGCGGTGGAATATATATATATATATATATATATATATATATATATAATCGGCTCTGCCGTCGAGATTCGACGCATGAGGTCAAGCAGATCAGGTTCCAGGAAATCGACAGCCCGACACCGACACATGAGAGAATTGCTTATAGTGGTGAAGGCTTTTTGAAGGACGAATACAGAGACCTGGTGCACCGAATGCCACAAGGTTCCCAAACGACACTGCGAGGGTTTTGAATTCAGAGTTGTCCTTCTCCTAGACCAGTTGCCATTCAAGGTTATAGAACCCAGTCTGCCCTGGTATTTTACCCATAGCTGGAGGGGAGAGGAAGAGGATTCATACCTTTCCCAACAAATATTAGCACGTAAGCGAATGTAATGGATTCGACTGGAATTCGAACTCGGCTCTGCGATTCCTCAATCCAAGCCGCTATCCATTACTCCACCGTGCCTCTTTATATATTAAAATATGTAAATTATTTTCATATAGAGTGAGTCTGTAATGGATCAAAATGAATAGAAGACAAAAGAAAAACTATCCTTAGCCGACGCCTTTCCTCCTGTGAAGCGTAGGATTTATTTTGTTGTATGGGATTATACAAGGTGCGATGGGTAATTTTACGTCTGCATTACGCAAAAATGAAAATAACATTTGTTAGACATTTTCATGACGGTCGTCCTCGAGTATAGAATCCAGAGGTTGGCAGTGAATATTTCGGAGACAGTAGGAAAGCGTACTTTAGGTTCGCAGTGGATATCACAGCAGAGTGTAGTTCATCCTTCTCCTGGTCGCCTTTGGTCCTTCCGGTAGAGGAAACAAGATAGCCGCCTTTATACACGACGAATACAGTGTTGTGCGGCTTCTGATTGGTCAACCTTCTATTGGTCGACTATAAAGAGAAATAAGTAATTCTGACTCGCTCACTAGTTATATACGCTATATACCCAAAAAACCGTAACAACATTGACATCTCGTTTTAACAGATACATTTACCAAAATGACACAAAAATATTCTGAAATTCCAAAGAGTAAATTTAAACAATAAAATTGTCATTGTTTCCAACCAAGGCCGACAGAAATCATCGGGATTTCCTGCATCTCTTCTGAACTCTCTCCTCGATTAATTTGGTGAATGCGGCCATAATCCTTGCTTTCATTTCATCTTTGATGCTCCAAGGAGATTTGTTTGTCTCTCGCTCATCTGGACGTCTCACATAATAATCTAGGATGTTGTAATCTGGAGAGTTAGGTGGCCAGATGTAAGGGATGATTTGATCATAGAAATTGACTAACGGCCATGAGTTGGTTCTCCTGCTTATGTGACATGGTGCAGAGCCCTTTTGCCAGATATAGGCTCTTCTCGCAGCAAACTTCTTGATATAGAGCAGCACTATCTCCTCAAGGCACTTGATGTAAGCCTTTATGTTGAGACTGACGCCTGCAACAACAAATTTGGGAGTTCTTGTCAGAACGATTAGAGTGAGTTTTCAGACCTACCGCACCTTCGCAATAACCATTAGACTCATCCAACCCTTTCCGAATCTTTTGCCTCGTCAACATATTGATGCTCAAACACTCTGAAATATTCATATTGGAGCTTCCAGTGCGAATGTCATGCCGTACAGTATGCCGTTTCCAAATTTCTGGTGGTGTTAATTGCGTCATGGTGCCCTTTTACTCACAGACGGTGCCCAACTGATTCTACTATACTATACAGTCGACAAAATCAAAAGTAAACAATGCGCATGTGCGAAATAAAAAAATAAGAAATGGCGACAATTTACCCGTCGCATCCTCTATACAAAGGCGCGGTTATCATTGGCTTATAATGGCTTTTAAATTAAAGGACGTTCATGAATATGCATCAAGTGGTTGAAATGTATGTCAAAACATGTGGAGGACACAAATGTCATAATTCAAAGTCTTGTAACGCAAAAATAAAAAAAAAATTTAGTAATATTCAAGAAATGCAAAACACACACACACACAACACACACACACACATACATACATACATACATACATATATATATATATATATATATATATATATATATATATATATATATATATATATATATATATGAATATAAAAGTGAACATTGAAGTCAACCCTCAGAGGCGAGTTTTGTTTCATGCTAGACGCAATCGCATGTGTTGGATTTTTCTCGAATATTTATATATATGGGTCAGTGGTGCATTGTGGGTAGTCCATTCTGGCGGTTTATTTATTTATTTGGGTTAATTTATTTTACTTGTTTTATTTTTTCACTTTTTAATTTACATTTATTTATTCTTTGCGGTTTTCGATGTTTTATTTACGTAGTAAAAATTTGAGGAGGGATTTGTTTAAGACGCTTGTTTGGTATTTTAATTTGTTCTGGGAAGATAAAGCTATTTATTCGTCTAATTTTTGGATTGATTGCCGTAGTCTTTTCTGCTATTTTGGCGGGGGACAGTTTTTAATTTGTTTATTATTTTATTTATTTATTTGAGTTCATTATTTTTACTTGTATTTGCTTAGTTATGTTTATTTTTATTAGTTCTAACGGTTATTTTGGCGGGAGCGTTTTTTTAATTTATTTATTTATTAGATTTATTTTTTTCTTATTTTTATTTTGTATATTTTTATTTACTCTAATCGGTTTTCTATTTTATCGTTATATTGCAGTTACAGCCATTTTCTCGTCTAATTTTTGGATTGGTTGTTTTAGTCTATTCTAACGGTTATTGGGTTGTTAATTTGCTTATTGATTACTTTATTTATTTGCATTGTTTATTTTTACTTATATTTTATGTATTTATTTTTTTTTTATTTGTCCTGTTTTGTCTATTCTAAGGGGAGTGGTTTCTTAATTTGTTTATTATTTGCTTGGGTTATTTATTTTTTCCTCCAGGCATAGCAGGTTTAAGGTTGATTGTTGTAGGCTGATGATCTTTTCCTTATTTTCCATGATATTTTTGGTGAGATTTGTGTTTTGTTTTTAATTTCCCAGATATACTTAGAAAACATTCTGCTGTTCGCGTATTTACTATTTGTGAACTATGTTTTGTTTGATTATTTTCTTTGTTTCCAGGGTCCTTCAGTTACTCCTATATATACTTTTGCTTCATTATCTGGTGATTTTACAGTAGCTTGGCATATTACATTGTTTTGTAAACTATTACTGTTTAAGGGACTTTCATTCTTTATTCTACAGATACACGTAGATTTAATTTGTTCGGGTTGTTTGTTGATAGTTTTTCTGTTGTGCTCTTTTTATTATTTGTGCCATGTTCTTGGTGCAACTGTAGCTGATTTTTACAGTGTTTTTATTGAATATTTTGTGTAGAGTACTTGATTTAGAGAAGTGTTTGTTTAAGAGTTTGAAGCATATTTTACCTACGTTTTTTTACGCTTTTGCTGTACGGTGGGTTGAACCATATGATATTTCTCTTCCTGTTGACCTTTTTTTGTGGCCTGTGGTGAGTATGTGAGTGTTTCCGGGAATCCACTAGCTTCTAGGGCTGTTTCGTAGTCTTTCTAAGCTTCGATAACTATGTTTTCACCGGAAGAATTGTTGAAAAGCCTGCGGTTAATCGATTTTGGTATGAGTTTGATTATTGAACGCGTGTGATTGGAAGATATGTGTATGTACAGTGGTTAATCATTGGGTTTTATGTATGGTTCCTATGTGCCTTTTCTTAGGTTGAAGATGACATCGAGAAAATCTACTTCGTTTAACTTAGTTTTTTTTTATCTATGTCAAATCATTTATTTTAAAAAATAACGGATTTGACATAGATATATAAACTAAACATACGCTCTATCTCTGATATTGAGCCCTTTATCCCATAAATATAGCACACTTTAAAACTATATTTCTGCACACACACACACACATATATATATATATATATATATATATATATATATATATATATATATATATATATATAATAAATGTATATTATTATGGCTTGAGATGAACGTAAGATCTGTACATCATCAAAACATGAGGTAATGGACTTAAAAAATATTATATATATATATATATATATATATATATATATATATATATATATATATATATATATATGATTGATGCAGCATAATTAATTAATATTACAATGAAGGTGTCACACAAAAGAATAAATTATTAAGCTTAATGTAATAAATGGAGAATTCACTTCGCTGATTTAAAAAGTATTGACCTATCGAAAGTAATAGCATGTTTATGGAACATTCTAAAACCAAGGTTCGCATCATTAAACGAGTGGTCAGTGGATTAATGCTTTTAAATTTGCTAGCGAAATGAATTCGTCATTTATTACATTAGCATAATTTATTTTTCGTATGACTGCTTCATTTTAATATATATATATATATATATATATATATATATAATAATAGCTGGCCTCTTATATTCGTCGCTACCCGTCTACTAGGGCGGGCAGACAATTCCAATTGCAGACGCTCGCTCAGGCACATTGGAAACACTCAACACCCACAGAGTCCACCTGTGGTTTATACTGCAACTATGCTGAGCAGACCTTAGTTACAATTTCTGGAATAGAGCGTGATCAACAATTTGAACAAGGCCAGTATGATCGAGCCCTCGGCCACGATGATTTTGGCTTCGTGCTAGCACAGCTATCGATGGCCCCGAAGTGTTCCGTCAACGCAATTTCGCTCACAACGCCTGAGTCAACTCGTGGTACGGTTTTTAGGCGCTTTCCAGTTCGACAACATCAGGACAACATTCAGTAATCTCGGCATTACCTATGAAGTTTATCAATCCATATTTATTATTAATTATATTTGTATCCACATACCTTTCGGATTCTTTGGATTAAGGATATAACGTCTTTTGCAAATAAATCCCGTCGGCAATTTTCAAAGTAAAACATGGTGATGTAAAACTTCCGTGAAATTAAAATTACAAAATTGAGATTAAGTATTTGCCAGCATACGAAAATAGAAAACTGGAATTCAGTAGTAATCGAAAAGGGTCAATTACCTTGCCACAAATTATCCATTTGTTCAGAATGGTTTGCATTCTTGACATTCTAAAATTCTAATGCATTTCCCCAAGGAATGGTCACCTGCTGACAAATTCCTTTTCTAACACTTCGAAATTTATAAAATTTTTCTTTTGATTTGTGTAAATCAAACTTGACATTCTAAAATGTCATGAATTAATTTTTATTTCAGTAATATTAATATCTTCTACTTGAATAGAAATGCTTTGGCATTTATTCAAGACTTAATTAAATATAACAAGGAAGTTCTGTAGAATGTCCGCAATTATCATCAGATGTTTTAATCGAGTTGAAAGTGTGTTCTTCATTGTATTGTTGTTCAGGTTTCTGTTTCTCAGAACTACATCTTCAGACTTTGGAAATTAATTTTTGATCAGAGAATCGACATTTCTGCGGAAAACGTGGCCCTTCTTCCAGAAGTTTCCATTCCTTGTTTTCTTCTGATTCTTTCATTTTTTTTTTTTTCGTCACCTTGCTGATATCGAAAGTGTTATGATGCAACGACTCATTCTCTTCATGGCTGCTTCCAGATTTTACTGTATTCTAGATAAAATAATTAAAGTGTTTTGAACTCTGAGGAACTGAGGTGTCAAAAACGTCTTCGAACAAGTTCGAATTGTTTGTAAAATGTGAATAGGAAGAATGTAAAATAATTAAATAAAAAGAAATCAGATAAAAAACAAATACATTACGTCGGGTGACGAATTTTGGTATTTACGAAGCAAGATTATACCTCAATTCACCTAATGGAGAAGACGAATATGAAATTAAAGTAAAACCAAACAAAGCAGAAAAAAAAGTACGTAAGCTGCATTAAAGAAGATAAAATTGATTAATATAGATTTATCAATATCAATTTTATCCTGACATCGATTTTTCTTGGTAAAATTTCCAGGCTTCACAAGTGAAAAAAACTGAAAATACCGCATAAAACACAACCTCTGAAGAGATTTTACCAAGAAACATCGATATCGGGATAAAAATGATATTTAAATTTAGGTAATCTTTTATTATAATAACATTTGCTCTATTTTTAATATTATTTTGATATTTTTAATATTGAGCACTGCATATAAAATATCTGCTGTTTCTTAAATCTTATATATATATATATATATATATATATATATATATATATATATATATCAAATCTGATATACATACATATATATATATGTGTGTGTGTGTGTTGTTGAAAGATTTTCAGCCGAATCAAAAATCCAAATCTATCCAAATGTCAGCTTTCACTTTTGGAATGTTTTACTTCGTCGGTGCAAGAACATGCTAACGCCTCTCTCTCTCTCTCTCTCTCTCTCTCTCTCTCTCTTGTTCTCTCCCCTACCGCTCTCTCTCTCTCTCTCTCTCTTGTTCTCTCCCCCTACCGCTCTCTCTCTATCCACTATGTTTGAAATTTTATAAACTTTTAACGACTCTTTTCTCGATATGCTTGAACTTTGAACCTGTTTATGGTAACGCTGTGCAATAATAATCGAATGTTCTTCAAGAAATAAAGAATTGAAAACGAAAACTCATTCTTTGTATTATTTTCGCCAAAAATTTTTGGGGAAAATATTCAAAGATTATTTTCTTCCGAAATTTGGAACCTGCAATAATTTGAAAAAGATCTTGGGAGATTGCCGACCTACATATAAACAACATCGTCGGTCGATGCATATGAAGATTAATTCCCGCCTTGTCAGTGGATGGTCACAAACACATCAATTGACATTTTTCTCTAAGAGTGAAAAGAATAATTTTAACTGCGAAAGTAGACGTGAGTAACCCATTCTCCGGACAATATGCCAAAATTAAAAACTTATAATTTGTACCTTGAAACAGAAACAGACCAAACCTTTCTCGATGGCTGCTTAAATAGTTCTTCGTTATATATTCTTCATTCTTCAACAGATTCTTCGCTATTGGCCGTTATCCTCGTGTCCGGTTAAAACATTAAATTTCACTCTATCATTTTACCAAAGACAATTTTGTAACTTTGTCAAGTAAGTCCCATTTTCATATGAACATTTTCTTCTACCAAGATTAGTTTTTCATTAGGTGTTCAAGAGGTTATTTTAAACACGCCTTTATATCCTTCGTTTCTTTTCAAATGAATTATGTAACTAAACAACTTTTTTATTTATATTTTTCCGACTCTTACCCTCATTCTCCCATTGTACGCTCCGGCCTTTTTCATGTGATAGGAATTTCGAATCGAACCCCTTTTTTCGTCTACCGGGGTAGATTGTTCTAGTTCCAAGTCCCGTGCCTCTTCATGGAACTAAAACAATCTACTCCGGTGGACGAAATAAAGGATTCGATTCGAAATTCAAATCACCTGACGAAGACCGGAGCGTACAACGGCCAAAACTTTGTGAATATGGCAATGAAGATGTGGATAACAGTCCGAATTATGTGAATAATGTAAATAATCATAATACCTCATCTCAAAGATATAGACGAACAACTTTTTTGTTCAATTTGATACCGAGTAATAATCCTTTTTTCTTTTCTTTTCTTTTTTAAATCATTTCGCCCCAAACAAGGCGGGAATGCCACTAGTGTGCAGAGGCTTACAGGGAGTGAAATTAAAAGAGAAGACTGAGTATAGGGAGGATTGAGGAAAGGACAAAGAAATGAACGGGATTCAACAAGGCAGATGATAATGATTGATGTTGTACTTAAATTTTTGAAGATTGTAATTACCAGTGAAGCAAATAAACGGAAGATAGTTCCACAGGCGGGAAGTGCAAGAAAAGAAACAGTTGAATTTGTGTGCCTAATAAAACTACTAATTTGGGCACCTCGAGGAGGTGTAATAGTTAGAAAGCTTGTATCGCTAGAACAATTATGACTGAGTAGCGAGTTCGATCCTCACTGGGTTCCCCCTACTTTCGACCTTGTGCCACATCTAAGCTACGCTTGGAAAATCACTATTGGTACCTCGGCGTAGTGTAATGTTTACCAAGCTTGTCTCGCTAAATCAGTTACGACTGAAAAGTGAGTTCGGTCCTCACTAGGTCCCCCATACTTTCAGCCTTGTGCCACATCTCAGCTACGCTTAGAAAATAACTAATAAAACTAATAATTTTCTATACATCTAAAATCATAATAATAATTTGAAGGTGACAGTATAAACTGTTTGTTATGTTAAGCAAATTCTTTTATACACACAGAAACGCATGCGCAAATGACTCTAATATTTATCCTGGAAATCCATGTCAAGTCGGTTGACTGTGTTTTGCTGTTCATTTAAACTTTATTTTTTTTTCCTTTTTCTGTGGACGTTCTACGTAAGAAATTCGTTTGTTGATGACTTAAATTGGTTTCTAGTGTAACTGAAGCATTTTCCTAAAGTTTTTCAAGAATCAAACAATTACCTACGAAGTCCCTTTATATTTATACATGTGTGCAAATATTTAAAAAAAAAAAAACCCAAAAAACAGACAAATAAGTACGGTTTATTCATTTACATATTATTTACCCCGACCTGGTACCTCAGCTTCAGTCACTTTCCTACAGCTGCAATATTACTCCACTATAACATTTCTTTAATTAATTTCATGGTAATTGTTCGGATGAACCGTCCACTATGGTATCTCGACTTTATATATTTAAACGCAGTACTAAACTGACAGAAGGTCTCATCAATTTTCAGATGAATGGACTGGATACAACCGTAAGTTCTATCTTAATAGTTTCTTCTATCGCCCTTGTGGGACTGTTCTTCGGTGCCACACTTTCTACCCAACGTTGATCTCCAAAATTTAAAAGGGAATGTCAATCGTTGTCTACTGTCTTCTTGATCACTCTTCTTTTATATTTTTTCGCTGCTTAATAAGGTTTCTTCTTTTCTTATTCATTTGCACTCAGTAACCTCTTTTGTCTTAAAGGGTTTACTGCCATGCTTTGGGTGAAATGATTTAAAAAACACATAATAAAACAAGGAGAGTTGATATAGATTCAAAGAGGTCCAAACGATAGAATTGCATTTTCGAAGTAGGTAACTGGGTCTTACCTTATCATAACGATCTCTCTTGCCTTAAGTACTTAACAGTGTTTCGAACGTAGGAGCGGTTTATTCAGTGGACATTGGGGTTACATGCTTGATTCGTGTCGGCAGGCACATTTTCTTTAGTCGGAACTATCAACGTTAATTTTATTGCTAAAAATAAAAAAACCCCAAAAAACAGGGATGTTTAACTCAAATACGTGTATACAATAAAGTAACATTGAAAGTAATAATGTGTGTATAATGAGCGGGTGTCTGTATTCATATATATTGAGGCATATTTCTCTGTATTTTACAGAAGTCACAAAATTTACATCTTCGAATTTAAATATTGATATCAGAACGGCATCTAAGTGAATTGTTTATGTATGATTGCATTCATAGATTCATCACGGAATTTGTAAGTGAAGTTATATTTTATCATCAGGAAAAATGTCTTTAAACGTGTATCAACAAAACGCAGTTAATATAATGTATCAAGTTCTGTTTTGTTCGTTGAAATAAATAAAACTGGAAAAAAAAAGCTTTGTGCCACGTGTTTTATGATGTTGATTTTGGAATCCTTTTTGCACGAATCAGCAGACAGAAATCAAAAAACGTGAGTGTAAAGGCGACATATTCTATCGCTCATTGCTTGTGACTTTAATCGTCGTACTGGGAATCTTTCTTTATATTTCTTTTTAAATTAAAGAATATCCTAGAAATTTAGTTATACAAATAAAAATTATTTTATGTTTTCAGTTTCTGTACTGTTTTTAAAATGCAGCCTTTATCGTTTAAATCGGGTGTTGATGATCATGGCCTTCCAGTGTCCTGTCTTTTGTAGCTTTTGATAAATTTTGTCTTTTTGTCATCTCTCCTATACATTGCCCGCCATCCATTTACTGAAGTTCACTAGGTAGGTTATGCGTTGTTTTCCTCTTTCTCCTTTGCCTTCTATGTGTCCTAAATGAGTGTCAAATTTCCCAAGCCTTCTTTCCTCATTATGTACCCTAGAAATTTCAGCCGTCTCTTCCTGATGTTAAGCATCAGCTTCCTTTCATAATTCTTCAAGGGTTTCTGGCTTTAAAATGATATTTCCAATATGGAAACAGAAACCCATAAAGAATTGTCATTAACAAGAAACTTCGAAATCAGGGGAAACACCAAAAATTTGATATTAAAGTTAAGTATTCTTTATATATATATATATATATATATATATATATATATATATATAAAAAACATTCTTTTTATAGATACAAATATTTAAGTAAATGCTCTGTTTATGATAAACAGTATTGAACAACATTTACCGGCCTGAATAAAATAATTGTCGGACTTTGTCCATTTCATAATGTGTTACACACACACAACACACACACACACACACACACATATATATATATATATATATATATATATATATATATATATATATATATATTTAATACATGAAGAAAAATATACAGAAAAAAAAACAAACAAAAAACTTAATATGCAATTATGCTGTATTAATGTTAATATAAAGTCAACGTCGGACGTTTCGGTCTATTTAAGACCATCTTCAGGACATTTTCATTTAAACATAATTAACATTAGAACATATAAAAATTCAATACAGCATAATTGCATATTAAGATGTTTTTTGTTTGTTTTTTCTGTATATTTTCTTCATACTGTCGGATCTATATCCATATATTTGCTTACATACAGATAAGACATACACACACATATATATATATATATATATATATATATATATATATATATATATATATATATATATATATATATATATATATATATATATTAATCTGTATGTTTGTATATTTTTATTCATTTTTCGGAAATAATCAATGAATTATTCTCACGAGTATTCTAAGCTTTTTTTTTTCGGTTGATTGTCTTTTAGTTCACTATATTATCTTGCAAGCTTTAAGCCTTTCTCTTCGATGACACTGTTAAAGAAACAACTGATAATTATGTCAGATAATTTTACGGGTGCTGCAGGTACCGTGTAACGCAGTAGATTGAACTACCAACTACCACAATATGTGCACATCAGTGTGGTGACGATATTACATCGCCGATTCGAGGGCCTCTTCGACAGAAGTCAATGGCCAGAGCGTTCTCCTGGCATATTCAACGTTTACGTGCCTATGACTAAGGCAAGCCTCCAAGTTGGACGACATCGGTTGTGATTTGACTTAGAGAAGTCTACTTGCCACCAGACACACTGGGCATGACTGAATATCTCTCCTGATTTCGTGTCAGATATATGCAGGGAACTCGTCAGGCTCATAGCCACGCAATGACCCTATGATCACAGCCGGTCATGGAACTGATAGTAATAATTATCATGTGAGAAAGAAAGATTGACTCCAATATTCAGAATTCTCTTGTTTCATCGCTTAGGAAATAAATAAATTAACTAAAGATTTTTTTTTTTTAATCAATCCAATTATTCCAGTCAAAGCGTGAAATGAAGGTCGTCCTGAATGGGTTCTCTTCCAGTTCCTTTCATACGAACTCTGGAATTCTCTACTCCTCTATTTTTGTTCCTACACTGTTTCATATCTTCATCAATGATCTTCCTAATGCCATCCGTTCTCAAGTAGGCATCTACGCAGATGGCATTACTATTTACTCCTGCCTCAATAGTAAATCAGGCACTACTGACAAAAATAACCTGGCCGTTGGACTCTAAAATGACCTCCAAAAACGAAACTGTCTCCAAAACGAAAACTGCTCTCATTTACTCACAGTAGAGAAACTTCCCTGCCTCCTATCAGTATGGTTGACGCTCAACTGCACGCGAGTTCCTCGCTACGCCTTCTTGATCTCACGTTTTCCACTGACCCGCGGTGGAGCAACTACATTGAATCAATAGCTGCATCTATCGCAAGGAAAGTTGGTTCTTTGTGTCGCGCCAGAATGTTTTTCTCTTCTGAGTACATCATTCACATCTACAAATCTACCATTTTTCCATGCATGGAACACTGTTGCCATATGTGGGCTGGTGCCGCCGCTGTTCTGGACAAAATCCAAAGACGAGTATGCAATGTGATCGGTCCTGAATTGGGGTTTCGACTCCAGTCACTTTCTCACAAACGCAAAATGACTTTCCCTCTGTCTTTTCTACATATATTTCCATGTCGTCTTCTCTTTCGATCTATTTTCACTGGTGCCTCAATTCCCTGAATTTAAGCGTGCTACTATGTTGGCCTCTCGGTCACACCCTTTTATTGATGAAATAGATAAATGTAGCCGCCTCTTCTACTCCAAGAGCTTCTCTCGTACTTCCCGACCGTGGAACTCCCTTCCTCTTATTTGCTTCCCTGATAACTATAATCTTCAAAAATTTAAATGTAATGTCAATCGACATCTTCTGATGCCTTGATCCTCGTTCTTCTTTTTATCCTTTCCTCTATTCCCTATACCCAAGTCTTTTCTTTTACTTTCCCTCTCAGCAACCCCTTGCGTTGTAGTGACACACCCACCTTGCTTGGGGTGAAATGTTTATAAAAAATATCACATCCTGTAAGTCAGTAAAGCCACTAAGACACACGGGCTTACTGAGTGTGAAAGAAACGCAAAAAGAGAAACGCTATGAAAAGGCTAGAATATTATAAATGTAATCAAGTAGACACAAGATAACTATTAACATTGCATTTAACATTTTGAAGATCAAAGTTAGCTGTAAAACATGAAGTCGGAAGAGAGTTCTATCACAGTGAAGTGCGAGAAAGAAAACTGTTAGCATAGAACTTACGGTTTACAAAATAACAGCTGGGCTACGCTAGAACGCCCACCTGGCTTTGCCGTACTGATCGAGAATACAAAGATGAGAATTTGTACACTATTTACATTATTCGGACTAGTGCCCTCATCTTTGTCGCCATATTTATTACAACGTTTCGGCCGTTGTACACCCAGGCCTTCTTCTTGGCCGGAATGTCAAACTGAACCTTTTTATTTCGCTCACTGGGGTAGAAATAAAGGGTTCAGTTGGACATTCCAACCACCTGAAAAAGGCCGGAGCGTACAACGACCGAAACGTTGTAATAAATATGGCGACAAAGATGAGGACAATAGTCCGAATAATGTAAATAGTGTATATAATACCTCATCTCAGATATATAGATAGATAAGAATTGTTGTCTGAGTAATTCATTCGAATTATAACAATTCTTTCCATCTCGTTTATTCTCCATATAACCCTGCTCATGATATCATGTCTCCATCCTAACTTGGCCTTATCTGAGTTATAACTCTATTCTTCATTCATGCATCATGTCGTTCAAATCCCGTTTCAATTATTAATTGGACTGAAGGATTCATTGAATTAAACCTGATCAATAATTGATGTTACTCGGTGCTTATCATATTCTGCCCATTAATCAGGAGGTTGAAATATTACTTCGCGGCGAAAACGAATATCGATTTTCACATATTTCTGTGAAGTTATTTCCATAAATTATCGTGGGACATAGAATTATTTTTATTTTTTAAGTAATAAAAAATATATCTATATCCAAAAATGTGTCATTACAATCTATACGAGAAGAAAGTCGCACCATTTAAATCGATAAATTCTGACTGAAAATAAATATATTGTACTTTTACATTTTAAGTGTTAAATCATGTCTGTTCAAAACAAATTGCTGTCGCAATATTTTCGTTTAGTCTTCTCAAAAACCATCTTCATAGCAGAGCGTAATTTCTAGGGCGCTAGTGTTTTTTGGGTTTTTTTATCAGACATTATTTTCTATTCCGCCAAACGGTATTTTTTTTTAATATCAATGAATTTTCTCATTCTCTTTATTAATTCTCTCCAATACGCGGGCTGATAGACGTAATTGACACAGAGTTAGAAAATATATACTTGCCGTCTACTAAAATATAAGTCAGTTATGTGAAGCACGCTTAGTCGATCATGCAACTTTCAATACCTGACTGACGAGAGAGATTTTTTCCCGCAGTAGGTTGCCATTTTCCTGTGGTACACCTGTTGCCATCAAAGGCTATAGAACTCTGTCTGTCCTGCAATTTACCCATAGCTGGTGGGTGGAGAAGAGGATTCATACCTTTCACGTAAGTGAATGTAAATTATTTGGATTCTTATTTGACGGTCATGTTTTGTTTAACAGATGTCAGTCAGTTATGTGCCATGCGTGATATAAGCGTAGGCGATCATGTATCTTTCGATACATGACTAACGAGGCAAGTTTTTTTTTTTTTTTTTTCCTGCAGTAGGTTGCCATTTCGTTCTGTGGTAGACTAGTTGCCATCCAAGGCTATAGAACCCGGTCTGTCCTGCTACTTACCTATAGCTGGACGGAGAAGAAGAGAATTCATACCTTTGCCAAGGTATTAGCACGTAAGTGAAAGTAATATATTCGAGTGGAATGTCGAACACGGCTCTCTGATTCCTCAATCCGAACCTCTGTCCATTACGCCACCTTGAGTATGGGTATCCAAAAATAACGTTTTGATTAGTAAAAAATAATGTCGGATAAAAAAAGAATCCATGAATTCCTTAGAAATTACTTTGTTTACGTTTCGGATTCGAAAATATGATCTGATATGGAAAATATCTGAAAGAGAGGATCTACATCTTCAAAAAGGTAACTGAACCTTACTGGACCGTGAATCTCCTTCTGTCTGTCTGTCTGTCTGTCGGTCTCTGTCTCTGTCTCTGTCTGTCTGTCTGTCTGTCTCTCTCTCTCTCTCTAAAGCACACTAGGGCTTACGGCCACATCACGTGACTTAAGTTAAGCAACGTTGAGTCTTGTCAGTACCTAGACGGGTGAGTGCTTGGGAATACTAGATGATGTGAGTTTGGATGCGCGGGTGGTAGAATAAATAATGGCTCGAAATTGTTAATCGGAGAGTCGAGTTCCAATTTCCGTTCATTTTGTTATATTCATTTACGTGCAAATAACCCTGGCAAATGTCTGGATCCATCTCTTATCTCACCCCCAGCCATAGGTTAATTAGTACCATTTGTATTACTAAACCATTATTATCTAAAAAACATAATAATAAAGTCCTTACAATATATATCCGATACCGAGATCCCTCTTTGATTCTGCTCGTAATAAGTGTAAATGTGTCCTCAAAGAGTCGATTACCGCTAATAATTGAAGGCATCGTATAGTTTCTCAAATGTTTGCTTCTTGTGAGTACTGGCAGTTCTGCTATATAGGGGTATGTACTCAACGCCTTCAATCGATTTGAAGTTCTGTCATCTGACGATAAAGCTGAATGCTTTGCCCAAAAATTATCTTCTAATTCTACTATTGATTAATCCCTTCCCTGACTTTCCACTTAGAACTGAATATCTACTGTATAACACGCATAAAGTATGTTTAAGGTTTCGGATGTCTAACATTGATCCTTAAAAAGCGTGCAGATTTGATGGTATCCCGCCAATTTTCGTTAAGATATGCGCCTGACCCTGAACCGTGTTTACTCCAGACTCTCCATTAAATGCTTTTCTGCTTCATGCTTCTCGGATTGATGGAAATTCTCTTCTTTAGTTCGAGTTTTTAAAACTTTGGCGAGCCGTCTGATCCTTCGAATTATCGCCCTATTAGTCTTCTACCTCTGTTTGTAAAAGTCCTAGAGGCTCTAATCAACGTCAAATTGATTAAGCGCCTCACCACGCAAGGTCTTCTTTCAACCAAACAATACAACGTTCATTTTTCTAGGCCAGCTCTCGATGTGTTGTCGGTTAAATGTGAAAGAGCTAATCAGACTGTAGATAAGAATGGAGACGCTCGGGCTGTTACATTAGTTATTTCGAAGTCGTTAGAAAGTTATCAACATGCTGGTCTTCACCGATTGAAGAGACAAGGTGTTCCTGAATTTCTCTTTGATTCGATTCAACTGTTCTTATAAAATCGCACAATGAAAGTAGTACATTAGAAAATAATGTATCTATACTTAATATAAAATGCTGTAACTACTACAAAACAAAGTAACACCATGATGTATGAATACACATTATAGATTGTAATAATCGTCACAAGAAATACGTAGGTGAAATATCTCGGAATTTAAATAAAAGAGTATATGAAAAACAAAAAGGATCTTTAACAAAACGGTAACGCTGGACTGTAATTGTTCATCATCATGAATGTGACCATAATTTCGACTGAATTCAGTTAAAATATTAAATAATTTTGAAAGAAAATATGTATAGAAAGTTAACTAATTTCTGAGGTTCCCACAGTAAATCAGAGTCGTTCATGTTCATGCAACATTTCATCTTGTAGAGGCCCATGTGGGTTTGAGAGTGTTGTTAAATTAGGGACATGAGCTGTTTATTCCTGCTTGAAGTTTCAACTACAAGAAAATGGTGGACTCAAGTTGAGTCCAAACGAAGATGTAAAGAAAACGAAGAAGACCAATGCAAACATGTCAACAAATAGATGTATTAAACAACAAATTTACAACAAAAATATTAACATTTGTGTTTGTGTGTGAACGTAAAGAGTTTTTTTCTTTGGTGAATGTTCGTACGTACGTGTATGTGTGTTTCATGACATTTTCCCATAAGAAACGCTGATTTCTACGAGAGATCACATTTCTAAATGTGTCCGCTGAAATGCAAAGTAGAAAAGAGAACGAGGCATGTAGTCGCCCAGTATATTTATAGTGTAGGGAGAGCGTCCCCTAGTGAACAATTAAGGAATTAAGGAGGAGATAACTCCGACAATCTCTCTTTATCAAATCTACTGGTATAAAATTGGGTGATAAACAACAACGTCAAAACAAAAACATCAAAAATTTTAAGAAACTACACTATTTTGGATAAGCTGTACTTAATGTTTACCGACCCTACATCTTCAGCATTTCCCTTGGTGTTTTTTTTTTATATTCCGCCCTCCGATACATATATGTGTATATAATTTCATTAATCTCTAATATATATATATATAATTATTTATTTAAAAATTATTTAAAAATTATAACATAATTATGTTATAAAATCACTACAAAAAAAGAGCCATTTTGTTTCAACACCTCCGGTGTCTTATCAAGTGATGATGTTGAATCATATACTTGGGTATATATATATATATATATATATATATATATATATATATATATATATATATATATATATATATATATATATATAATTTCATCAATAAAATATTATTTTATTCGGATGAAGCAATATTAAAAAGCTGTAACGCGTTACTTAGATATTTACCATTTCGTTTTTCAGTTATACGCCATCAATCTAATATATAGAACTTACTTTTTTAATAAGTGCTCAATACAAAATGTAAAGTCATATATTATTTTTATATTTTTTTCTTATAAGAGATTATAATAAAAAAAATTTAAATTCGTTAAACACAAGCTTTCATATTTCAATTCTATGTACAGACGCAGTATTGAAACATTTTATATTCGTGGATAAGCTTTTTTGTACGGTTTTTAAAAGACGAGAGGAAAACACCGTGTTGGATCATATTGCATTTATTTCCGAGTACATTCGACATAGCATAAGTTCATCATCAGATCAAAATATCATTCAAACACTTACACAAACTCTTCTCCGAATCAAGCAAAAACACAATAAAAATCATCTACAGTCGCACCGAGAACATGGTACAAATAATAAAAAGCACAACAGGAAAACTATCAGCAAACCAACCGAACAAATTAAACCCACACATAACTACTTAATAAAGAATGAATGTCCCTTAAGCGGTAATTGCTTACAAAACGTAATATACGAAGCCACGCGTTCGGGCATATGAACACGTACTGCGTATGTGTGTATCTTGTTATTTTACGCAATTTACACATAATATGTAATAATTTTTACATAGCTGATTGGTAGTGCACTGATGAAAGGTAGATTCGCTGTCATGCGCGTAAATAATCTTCACGAATATTAATTGCTACTAAATAAATAAGGACTCACCCGAACTTTTTCATTATTTAGCGTGTGAAATATTCATTCATTTTTTATTATTATCA
>CAHIKZ030002725.1:372500-375000 GCA_903632075.3 Acanthosepion pharaonis | reverse complement strand
TTGTCCTTTCATCTTTTTTGCCATATTTATCAAAACGTTTCGAATATTTGTTTTACCGAGATGATCTTCTTCCTATCCGAAAATGTAAATACAGAACCCTTAATATTTATCTCATAAATATAGACAGTTCTATATCCCATGTTTATGATCTAATGGATGTCAATTATAACTATATTTTTAGTTCTCAACTGGTTTTTCAAGTATCTTAACACATATTTTATTTGGGCCTTTTCTATTTGTAACTAACGCCTTTATCCAATTAACATAATGTCTCCTTTATTTGTAAATATTTTTTTTCCATATTGGCCATCATTGAATGAAAAAAAATAAAACCTAAAAAAAAAGAAATATATATATATTGATTTTGTATATATATATATATATATATAATATATATAAAAAAAAAGTTAAAATTTTAATATTCCATGGTCATAATTTATTCCATTGGAATCGTAAATACGATCCAAATCATCAGACCTACAAATTCAAAATGAAAACAGAAAAAAAAAACTCCGGAAATCAAAACAGAATTTAGAAAATCCAAACATGAGGATGAGGACAGAGAGAAAATTTTTGGAGATGTGGGTTGGGTGATTTAAAAACATTGCGAAAGAAAGTCGACGGATGTCTAATAACATAAAGATACCCAACTGACATATATCACCACAAACAATTCCAGATAGGAAGGAAAAAAAAAAAAAAAAAAAAAAAAATTTTAAAATAAATGATGGGACGAAGGAAAATAAAAAATGTTTACAAAATGGCCGCTTCTTGTAAAATTGGGAAAATTAAATAAATATAAATATAAATTTTTAAGATGAATATAATTCCTGTCTCATTTTGCAAAACCAAATATTTCTATGTTCAAAAACACATAGCCAATAGTCACAAAAAATAAGATCTGAAACATATAATTTATTCAATATTTATATATATATATATATATATATATATATATATTATTAACTCGGCATTAGTTATCGATTAAATATTTCGAAATATATCTAAAAACTAATGTATATTTTCAAAAAAAATTTTCCAATTTGACATCTTAGTTTTTACCCTTCTAAGGATCGGAGGAAACAATTAATATTCATTTTCCAAATTTTTCCAAAATAACGGAAATTGATCTGGACATTATTTTTTTACCTAGAAATTCAATATTGAAAACACAAAAACGCTACTTGGGTAAAAAAAGAATAATGGTAATTTCGATGTACCTATGGGTGCCTTTTGATTCTGCCCAAATTGCAGATCTGGTGGGCATATATATTCTTGACACCTTGAGTAGAATAGTTGACCTTTTCAAGTCGGAATTTATAGAGATGACGGCTTAATCATTGTCCCAAATAGCAATGGTCCCTTAACTTCCAGCTTACATAAGAAGATTATTAGGGCCTTTCAAATACTTAAACCTTAAAATTGAAATATCTTCCAACCTGAAAATAGTCAACTTTTTAGATATTACACTCAATCTATCAAATAATACCTTTAAACCCTTCCATAAAGTTGATCAAACACCCTATACATCAACGTCCACTCTAACCACCCTAAACATGTGATAGATCACATCCCCAAAACTGTGAATACGAGAATAAATAAGCTATCTTCTAGCCAGAAAATATTTAATGATAATAAATTTATATACAATCAGGCCTTAAAAAAATAGTGGTTTTAGACAAGAATTAAGCTTTAATGGTGAACTTGTAAATCAGAATAAGGGCAAAACTAAGAACAGGAAAAGGAAGGTAATATGGTTCAACCCACCATATTGCAGACTCTCTAACATTGATATAGGAAGTTTCTTTCTGAAATTAATTGATAAACATTTCCACAGTAAGCATCCACTACGTAAAATTTTTCAATAGGAAAACTCTAAAAATTAGTTACTCATGCGTTAGAAATATAGAGAAAATCATATCTTCCCATAATTGCAGAATATTTAGAAACTACCACGGTAATGGAACTCAATCTAGTAACCCTACCTGCAATTGTAGGAATAAAGACCATTGTCCAATCGGGGGTAAATGCAAATCTGAAAATGTAGTATACGAGGCAACTATCTTTCCCGAGGGAAATATTAACGAGAAAAAAAAGATACATAGGTATATCCGCCGGTGATTGGAAGCAGCGTCTATACAACCATAGACGCTCATTTAGATATAGATGCCTCAGTAGACAGACTTCCTTATCCAAACACTACTGGGAACTGGTGGATACGGGATTAAACCCAATTTTGAAATGGAGATTCCTATCTAGAGCCAGAACACCTAATAACTTCCGCGATCGGTGTGATCTATGCATGGCGGAAAAAATCTTCATTATCAAAGATAAAAATCGAGATGAGCTGCTGAATCTTCGGAATGAGATATTCTCTAAATGTAGACATAAGAAAGGTTTCAAAACTTGAACACCGTTGTGTAACATGTTGTCACTTATGTCGGCTCCATCTCGGTCCTATAACATCGGGCATGACATTTTAATTGTATGACTATTATGT
>CAHIKZ030002725.1:292500-370000 GCA_903632075.3 Acanthosepion pharaonis | reverse complement strand
CATAAAAACAAAATGTGCCTTACTGATATTGTGGTCCTTGAAATTTTAAAGGATTGA
Source organism: Acanthosepion pharaonis (assembly GCA_903632075.3). Classification (NCBI taxonomy): domain Eukaryota; kingdom Metazoa; phylum Mollusca; class Cephalopoda; order Sepiida; family Sepiidae; genus Acanthosepion; species Acanthosepion pharaonis. The sequence continues at coordinate 369,943 of CAHIKZ030002725.1, read as the reverse complement.
CTGAAATGTTTTTTTTTACAGTTTATAAAACTCTTTAAAATATTTTAGATTGTAAGAATTTTGGGGGCATAATAATAATTTACTGATACAAGTCCTACTAATTAACCCATAGTTGGGAGAGAACAGGTTGATTCATAACTTCCCCAAGGTTATTTGCGCGTAAGTGAATATAACAAACCCGACTGGAACTGGAACTCGGCTCTCCGGTTTCCAATTCCGAGCTGTTGTCCATTACACCACCCGCACATCCAAACTTACATCACCTGGTATTCCCCAGCTATCACCTATCGAGGTCAATCACGTTGCAGATGTGACATAAACAATTCTTCCCTGCTGCTTATACTGATGCATAATATTTTAGTGAAAGATCTCTTTAGCCATAGATTGTTAAAACCTATATTTTGCAAATCGTTTCTTAAATCTTCTCGTACATACAAAATATTTAACGGACGTTAACCATCACCATGATTAGTATTTGAGGTGGGCTTGATACACGTTGCATGTGATAAGCGGGAAATGTAACGAACATGGATATACTTGTTGTGTGATGTGTATCAGTGCAGACAACAAAATCGGCTAATCGAGTTCAAATTCGGAGCTAGTTTGTTGCGTTCACTTTTGAACAAATGCACTTGGAAAAAGCAAGAATCCGTTTCTTCTGTTCCCAACTATGGGTTAAGTAGCAACGTAGACTGGATTCTCTCACTTTAGTGGTAAGCAATCTAGCCGAAGAAAAGTTAGATTTATTATTACAGTAGAATCCCTCATATCCGGAATCCCTCATATCCTGAGTGCCTCATATCCGGAATCCTGCATAACCGGACATGATTTTGATGCGTATATTTGAACTATTTCGGTGATATGTAATTGATTTGAAACTTTTGTTATTCATGAAATTTACTTTCGATAATTTCTTATGCTGATTTTACCCTAATGACTTGTATTTGTGCAAAATATGATGGGAATAAAAGGAAAAGAACAACTTTGGTTTCATCGCAAAATGTTGAAATTTTAAACAGACTAGACTCTGGTGAAAGTTCATTGTAACTAATGGCTGAGTATAACATAGGAAAGTCGACGTTTAAATGATATAAAATCTTCCAAAGAAACTATCCTTCAGCGTTCACACTGTCACAATGAACAAAGAAATAAAAACCGTGATTGTTATGAAATTGGGACTGAAATTGAAAAAGCTATTGAAAATGTCAGTTTTATGGAAAGAAAGCCAACATTCAGATACGGCGGTTGCAATAACGCACGTAGAGTTAAAAAAAAGTGTCTTTCGTTTAAAAAAAAATCAAGAAAATAAACAATACTAAATGCAGAAAAAATTGAGAATGATATTAGAAGAGAAAGAATCATAATTGCACTCATTACGACATATGACAGAGGGCGGTCTGTTACACTCGGATTGTCAACCGGGTACAGCTGAAGGAAGTGATACCCGTAGGCTATAACGACTGAATAGGCAAGTGAGAACCAAGGAGAAGATAATGGTTTTATGTGTTATTTCTGTGTTGAAAGTAAAGTTTCAGCGATGATTTTCATGCAGGAACATTTCCCAAAAAGATGATGAAAAATGTCAATACCCAGGAGCAAAGGGGAGGAAATCACGAAACGTTTCTCAATTAGTGCGTTCTCTCTTGAAATGTCTGCATTTGTTTATTTCTCATTTTCTGCGACTCAGTTAAAGAACTTCCGATTCATCGATTCGTCTTCCCGTTAGCATGCAGTCAACTTGCCTTTAAAAAGTCATCAGGACGAAGGTGACGATAGCTCTTCACGAATTCTTTTTTTCTTTATTACCAGTAAATTGGCATACATTCTTGGAAAAGAGAGTGAAATGGTTTATCACTGCCATCTTTATGATTTTTTTTTAATTCAGTTTTTATTCTCTTATATGGATTTCGTACCAAGGCTAGAAAGTCCTATCTACTCTACTGTATATTTATTTATCTGAGTAGAGAAGAGAGTGATTCATGCCTCTCCGAAGTGCATAGCAGGGCTGGAATTTGAATTCAGTTCCTCGATTTCCATCTCTGTGTCGATCAGCGCTATACGACACACAAGTCCTATTGTAAATTTCAGCTGTCATTTTAAAATTTCTAGTGTACCGGCGCCGGCAAAAATTACAACAATTGCTAGAAAGATTTAATAGTGAAATGCAATAAAACAAAAGTCTTGAAACAATGCACTGTAATTCAATAAAACGAAGAATTCACAACTAGAATAGAAGCTCTGATAATTCTTTAATTAATCCATTCTCTTTATAATTTTTAGACATTAATGGTATCCATGATTCATTGTTTTGTTTAATATAACTGTGAAATGGAAATAAGTCTCGGAAGAAAAAGATTAGCAACGGAATGACAAACACGTCGACGACAAATCTTATTTCAAGACCAAGTTGAAGCAAGACAATGACCTGATAGACAAAAGTATCTGAGTGCATCACATGAAAGGCTTGAAGAAATAAAACTGCAATCTGCAAGAAATGTAATAAAGAAACTTATTAATTAAACGGTTGTTTTGCTCAGGAACGAATTTTGTTTAAATGCTGATAAATATTTTATTTGTATAGATTATTATAACGACTAAGGGAAATAATCCTTCATAAATTTACAAACTTAAGTTGATTTATCTCCGTCCCCATTACAGATGGTAAAGGAAATATATGAATAAATACACAGGAAATATATAACGGTTTAAGTGTAGGGTAAGTCAAAGCATTACATATATGCATCTTTTTTTTGTATATATTGTGCCGTTAAATTTTTTTTATTCATTCTTGATAATGATCTCTTGTGTGGAAAGCTTTCGGCCATATCCCTTTGAAACACCGGTTCTTGGACGATCACCGAAACTGAGGCTGGTCAGTATCTACATATGTGTCCACCTGGGAGCATCAGATGCTGTAACCTTGAACGTGAGGATAACAGCACCCAGGAAATAGTTTCGGTCTGCTTACCCTATGCGAAGGGATTAGCAAAGAAAATACAAATGATCTGTTGTCTATATAACATCAGGACGATCTTCAAAAGTGGTTTGCCACTTCGCAGAGACTTCTTTCGAGTAAGACCCCGCTCCTCCATAGAGGAGAACATGACTAAGGACTGTGTGTACACCATCCTGTGCAGCTGAGGTAAGAAATATAAAGGAGAAACAGGCCACCCCTTAAGGTAAGACCGCAAGAACATCGTAAAGCCGTAACAGACGGAAAAATAAAAAAAATCAAGCATAGCTAACCACATACTGAGAAAAAAAGAGAGATCAGCTCTCCCTGTGGGATGAGATTGAAATAATAAAAAGAGAACATGACTGGATGTTGTGGATTCCGAGATGAAATTCGGTCTCCAATGAATGACAAACGCAAGAAATAAAGATAAATTAAATGTATTTACACAATAATACAATGGGTATATTGTTAGTAAATCCAGGAACGCGGTTAGTCGTTATATATATATATATATATATATATATATATATATATATATATATATATATATATATATATATATATATATATATATCTCGAAGTAGGAATTCCTTAGAGTCTGCGTGCTTGTAACTGACTTCTACAAGCGGTTACCTCACACTATTACTCTACCTCCAACTCAATCACAATCTCCGCTCACTCTATCAATCTCTCTCTATCTCTCTCCTTGACTGACTCTGGGTATTTAACGGCAGCAGTCCCAGTAACACACTGGTCGAGTCCACTTATATGAAAAAGGGGGAGGACGCCTTAACACTGGAAAATATGTAAACTTAACAAATCAGCACATATGCGAGGCCACAAAAATCACCTAACGACTCGATATAGGAAATCTCATAGCCGTTTTTCTATTCCAGTCGGGTTCATTTTATTCATTGAGGCACAAATTGAAAAAGAATGAATCCATCTCTTCTGCCCTCCTGCTATGGGTTAAATAATAAATTTGTAAAGGCACGGTGGAGTAATGGATAGTGGCTCGGATTGAGAAATCAGAGAGCTAAGTTCAAATTCCAGTCGAATCCATTACATTCATTTACGTGCTAATACCCTTGGGAAAGGTATGATTCTGCCTCTTCTCTCCTCCTGCTATGGGTTATTTAATAGGACTTGTATTATCTCTAAAAATACTTACAATCTCAAAAAGAATTATGGCTTTAAATAACCTGAAAAGTTTGATAAGCTGCAAAAGATAAATAAATCGCTTGAGTAGATGCGCTGTTCCCCCACAGTGCAATTTTTTATTCTTTCATATGCAAGTTCCACTTGAGAAGTTTCTTCCCACAATGCACTGCTTTGTGAAATCGATTCCTAAGTGAATACAGTCTTAAACTGTTCATGTCTAGGGTTAAACTTTATCTTTCATATGTATCCCATAAACTGCGTCTCTTACTTTGTAAACCTATACTTTGAGTGGCTCTTGGGCCGTGTACAGAGTGAACGATATTTATTTTTTAATTATTGGTCTTCTATGAAGGATTCAGGGATCTGTTTGAACAATTTTTCATTTTTTTCATCTTCCAATGAATATACTTCCCAATGTTATCCTGTCCTTCATAGCATTTCCTGGGTGTCAAAATTGGAAAAGCGCTCACTCGATGGGCAATGATCTCAACTTGCTAACCGAAATTACTATGATTATTATTATTATTATTATTATTATTATTATTATTATTGCGAAATTAACATTATTATTAAAGTTTATTTATCACTATTATTGCTATTTATTCTCAAATAAATTATTATTGTTATTATTGTTATTCCCTCAGCAATAGGTTAAATAGCAGTGCAGACAGGCCTTTTTATCCGTATTTGGCAATCATTCTAGGAGAATGACAACTCTGGATTCAAGACTAAAACATCTGAAGCTGTACAAAGATGGTTAGACATAGGATGCAGATACTGACCATTAACAAAAAACAAAAAAAAACAAATAAAAAACACGATAGATTTCAACAACTATTGATGATCTCAATGGATAGCTATTGCCTAAAATGCTTTTGACACCAGAGAACTATCGATATCACTTATTTTGTTTGTCTATTTTGTCATACTTTTGAGCCACACCCTTTGTAGTAAGGGTGTAAGAAATAAGAAGGGCAGGGCAGGAGGATAGGTAGGATAGATAACGGCTGATCTTAGACTTGAAGATGGAAAGAATTGACTCGGGTGTCTGTTCCACAAAGTAGCAGATCTGGGAAGAAGCTATCTAAGTGGAATTTTCTCCTTAAATACGAAGGATATGCGGATGGGATGATCCTGCGTTTGTGGTAAGGCATTCTCTATCTGTGAAGGCCTTTAATGATTGAACCAACAGATGTATTTCGTCTGAACACTTGTCATGAAAACAGAGATAGGGTAGCGAGTGGCTAACAATTTCCGCCTTTGGAAAGGGTTTTTTGGCTGGCAGATATTTCATAATCCACGTGGACACAGAAATTATTTTGAAGTCTATAAAGGCTGGAAAGTCAGGATTAGGCAAATCCAATCGAGATAAGGTAGCAACGCCCGATTTTTGCCCTTATAAGACTCTTGTAAAGATAAAACATGGCCGAAGGAGTCAGTTACTTTCTGGAGCGGTAAAGTAAAAGGACATGCTTTGTATACAGGAGTTCCACATGAGGTTTAGCGGGAGCCTAACTCCCAACAGACGGACGTTCAAAAGTATTTACGATTGCGCACGTGGCCGAGTGATTATAACGTTCGCTTTCTGACCATGAGACCTGGGTTCTAATTTCACTCTTGGTGGTTTCTTGATGTTATTGGTCTGCGTGCAAGTGCCTGAAAAATCATGCTGACGCTGTACAAAGATGGTTAGAAATAAATCTCTTGAGTAGATTCGCTGTTCCCCCACATTGCAATTGTTTTATAAACAAGGATTTTATCAATGTTATTCTCTGAACATTTTTACTGCACCTGATTGCACCAAGCCTCGTCAGTGAAATGGGTTAGGCAGAACCGTTGGGAGCTAGCACGGAGTCCCAAGTCATCGTGACCGAGGGTTTGAACGTACTAGCCTTGATCAGACTTCTGATCTCGCTAGATAACGATCTCTCTCCCAGAAACTGTAACTAAGTATAAGTCACACTCTGGCTCTGCGGATGTTGAACAAACATAGATTTGCCTAAGTAGGCCACCGCAATGGGAATTAGCTAGCCGTCCTAGTAAACTGGCTTCTTTTTTTTGACTTTACAATGTAAGGTATTTTTCTCACCGTAAAACATCTTTCCGACAGTCGCAACGTCGCTTTATCGTTATTGTATTACATAGATTTTGTTCATTGTTGCTTTTTGAGCGTAAATATCTTCCGTGACTCAATTGTTTAAGACGTTTTCTGTGAAAGACGAAATTACAATATATCTGCTGCAAATTAGTTTCACCTGACACGGTATTTTTATTCCTCCTTCAAATGAATTTCTTTGAAGGAATTCCTTTCTTATTATAAAAAGAAACATTATGAAAAAAATACTAACCAGCAATTAATGATGAGAAAAGTTCATTAGAGAATTTAAATTATTTGGGACTTTTCTAACACTGATTATTCTTCGTGCGTGTTTTGTTTTCACAATTTTTTCTGGATTGTAATGTATATTACCAAGAATTACTAAATAAATCTGTAACTGCGAAGAAATAAATGACAAATTAGAATTCCTTTAACTACATCCGTCTCCTGCGTATGACTATAAACTACATACGCGTCCCGGGTGAGATTATAAACTAAACCCGCGTCCTGGGTAAGACGATAAACTACATCCAACAGCAAGGCCTCTGATCAGAAGTATTTGAGGAGCATTGAACTACCTATTAATTGCTGGTGTTCTCAGGTCCACACAGACTCGGGGTGGTCGCACATGTTAGGGTCCCAGCTATGGGAAAATAATTAACACCCAAACTGGAGTCAAAACGTGTAAAATAGGTTTTCTTACCAGCAAAGAATTTTGGAATAAAATTTATTATCAGTAATACATTACTACCAGCAATACATTTTGAAACAAAAATATTGCCAGCAATAGAAATCTTGTCGGCATTAAATAACGCATTAAGGTTGATATGCCGTAAAACAAAACAAACAAAACCTGTTGAGTTCATTTGTTTAGTTTTCTATATTTAGTTGTGTAATTTATACTTATTTGAATATTTGACTTTGTTTCGATAAACCAAGACAGACATCTTTTATGAGATAACATTAATAAGACTATGAATATTATTAAATTACTTTAATAGTAACACATTAATATTTTAAAAAAAATGAGTTGCAATCGCTTGTAAGTTTTTAACTATTTGAAATTGTCAGAAATCTTTCTGGGCAAACAGACGCACTCACACACACACACACACACACACACAGAGTCTCTCTCCCTCTCTCTCTCTCTCTCTCTCATTTTCTCTTCCCCCCATATATATATATATATATATATATATATATATATGAAGAAATATAGTCGTTAGATGTGCTATATTTATGGGATATATCAGAGATAGAGCGTTTGTAAATATAAAAATAAACATAGAAGTCAACACTTTTTTATGAAATATCAACCCCATGCTAAATGCAATAAAATGTCAAATTATTTTTCTCGGCTATTTATCTATAAATCTATATAGCCGAGAAAAATAACAGCACTCGTGGCCTGACGATTGCATCTAGCATGAAACAGACTGTCGCCCTAATGTTGACATCTATAATGGATTATTTTTATATATATATATATATATATATATATATATATATATATATATTTATATACAGTGTAACCCGGATATAAGAGACCCGATATATATAAGAGAGATTTTCTCTGGTCCCAAATTAGAGCCTGTGTTAATGTATATAAAATAGACCAAACCTGATATAAGAGAAACCCGATATAAGAGACTCTTCTCTGGTCCTGACAACTCTCTTATATCCGGGTTACACTATATATATATATATATATATATATATATACTGTTCAGACATTACACAGCTCAGTATGTAATGAATCAGTGTTGCGAATTATGTAATCATCATCTTCGTTTTCGTTATTTTTTTTTTTTGCCTCACCACATAGTCATCTTTCATAATTCTTTGTATGTGTTGTTATATCATCTAGTAGTAATTTTTAATTCTACATTTCTTTGTTCTGCTTCCAGTTGATTTTAAACCTGTATACGATAGTCAATTATAAGTACGGTTTCTTCTCCGGTGGCCCAGACAGAAAAAAAAATGTGATTCTTAACTTAATTTTCTGATCTTTCCTGTGAAATGATTGACAGTGAATTAGAAATATGTTAATTCTGTCTCTTGCTAGCTTCCCTAGTAAAAAAAAAAAAAAAAAAAAAGGAAAAGTGAAAGAACAAAAAAACAAAGAAGTAAGATTACATTAATAAACAAAAGAAGTTGGTGTACAGTGATACTCTATAAATACAATTAGATATTGGAGGTTAATTCCATTACAGCGATTAGTTTTTGATGGACCTCTATGGAACTGTGCGAGAACAAAAGAATTTGATAGGATGCATAAAAATACATGACGTTTTACAAGAGTGCTTACCATTCCGTGAGCAGATGTTACCGAAACGTGGCATGAACAGAAAGTAAATATCAATAAAAAAAAAAAGAAAAAAAAAAAAAGGAAGTAAAATTTAATAAATAAAATAAAACGGGCGCATTTTCCGACACGTGACTCTGTAATTGAGTACATTCAGTCACGTGCCTCTACTCGACCAATAAAAACAATTTTCGGAATATGTCCAGTGAATGCGTCCTTGCAGAACAACGACGATCTTGAAAGAGCACCAGATGCAAGCGAATCGACGGGGGTGAGTACCGCACTGAATGATAGATGGAATGTCGTCGAAGGCTGCAGCTCGTTGCGTGCCGCACGTGCATACTGGGGGCCTACCCGACTCGACTGGGTCATCGTGGACACGCGTCTCGACACCAACAAGATGTCCGTTCGTGCCGCTTTCTTTTGTCTCTTCTTCCTTTACTTTATTTATTAACGCTATTATTTCTCTTTCAACCGTTTATTTTCGCGGTTACAATTCTCTTTCCTTTCTTTGTTGCAGTCATTTCTCTCGCTTTATTTATTTTCCGACACACTTCCGACGCTCTGCAAGCATGGATGGGTGACCGGAGCCACAAACGACGATGGAAATAATGGAAATGATCTTCATGAAATTATTTGGAACAATGAGTCACGGAGTTTACTAGTGATACACTTTCAGAGGCCACTCGGTCGGAAAGCCCAAACGGTCCACTCAGTAATAAAATAATGAATTGTATTCATACAGAGGCGCTAAATTACCGTATTTTTCCACTGTCGAAATTCACAACTAAACTTAAACCAGTTCGACTAAACTCTGTGTATGACAGTTCGATGAAAACGACTCGACATTTTTAAATTAACATGACGTTAAGATGTTTACTAAAATAACTACAACCACATCACTTGAAGACTTCCAATAGCAGCAAAGACTAAAATGAATAGCAAGTCTAACTAGAACAGAAAATAATGACAGAATCAATATGTCGACTTCCAAAAGTCAAGAAGGTTAGGAAGGAAACTCCCATCAACCCAAGAAAGGGTGATAACAGTGAACTTGAGGAACCTATTTTCCTGAAAAATAATATTATTTTAAGAGAAAAATTTTATAAATTGTAAATATGATTTTCGCCAGTACCTTAAACAAAAGGTTAGGAGGGAAACTCCTATCAATACGAGAAGGAGGGACAGCAGTTATGGCCGCCTAAACCCTACTTTCCTGAAAAAATATTTTAAGAGAAAGATTTAATGAATTATAACTGACAGATAGGGTAACTATTCGGTCAATGAATGTCGAATGTTTTCTGTATGGAAATGGTTAATCTTATTATTATTATTATTATTATTATTATTATTATATGCATAAAGTAGTTCAAATTGATCTAAAACTTAAGCATATTTTAGGAATGATGTTAGAATTTTTACCGCAATTAAAATATAAAAATTAGAAAACTTCATAATTATAAAGAATATTGAGACCAACAGAGATAGAGAGAGAGAAAGTGAGAGAGAGGGAGAAAGAGAGAGAGAAAGAGAGACAGAGAGAGGGGGAAACAGCGAGACTTAGCTGACGACCATGTATGAATGAATGGCAGAACATGTGGGGGTGACTTAACAAACGGCAAAAAAACAGGAGCCACATAATATTGGAAGTTGCGGAGAGCTATTACCGCTTATGCTCTGAAGAGACGTGGCACAATTATCTCATACATTAGCCAAACATCAGCCTGCCGATAAATGTGTCAACTCCTCGTAAAAGCAACCACCGCCGTGTTTCAAAAACTCTTTTCTGCGGTATTTGTAACTAAAAGAAAGTAATATTTATTTCAATTCAGATCAGTTAAACTTTAAATCAGTTAATCTTTCTCAAATAATGTTTAAAAAGTACATTTTGTTTTTAAAGATTTTCTGATAAAGTGAATTGTGTTGACAGATTTGTCAATATAGCCGATTATATTGATTTTTTTAACAATCAGAAAAAAAATAATTCCAATCAATTTAAATTGTGTTTGAAATACAGCAAAGTATTTTGCTTATTAGAAATATTAAGTTTAATCTTTTAGCTTGGAATTTAAACTAAAAATAAAAGCTTAAAGCTTTTTAAATCCTAGGTATCGCTTGTTTTGCTTTGGGAGGTATATATATATATATATATATATATATATATATATATATATATATATATATATATATATATATATATATATGCAAAAGAAAGGAAAGATGTTTTATTTATTAATCCGACAGATTTTTATTACTTAAACGTTATTTTTAGTGGATACTCGTATTTGAGTAGACGCACCGTTTATTTATTAAACAGCATTTATTTATTTTCATCTACCGCCCTAAATAAAATGTTATTAGAAAACAATATGCGATCTCCAGCAGAATTCATACATCCGTCCCCCTAGGGGAAATTTTCATTAGATCTGACGTGATTTAGACCTCTCTAACAAATAAACAGAACCTCTATTCAAATAGGGGCATCTACTATATATATATATATATATATATATATATTTTGACATTTCTCCTATACCCAGTTCAGCGATCTATTTACTTACCTCAATCCATCTTACACCCAATCTGCCCTGTGAGTATCAGATTTTCCAAGCCTTCCTTCCTCATTATGTTCCCCAGACATTTCAACTGTCTCTTCCTGAAGTCAAGTAGCATTTTTATTTCCGTTTACATTTTCTGTAAAACCTCGTCGTCGCGCACATGTTACATCCATGGTATTGTCAGCATCCTTCCTTAGAACCACATTTCTTTTGTCCCAAATATCTTCTTCATCTTTGTGGAGATTGTCCAGCATTCACTTCCATATAGGAGGAAAATATCTAACAAACATATGTTTGCCCTGAAAGTACAAACTTATATACAAAATAGGTAGTTGAAGGCATACAATTGCGTTTAAAATATAGTTAGTTGAGGCTTTACAAATAAGTGGAAAATATTTAGATTTTGCCATTAAATAATCCATAGAGGTTATTATGCCACGAAACAAAATCAACCAAGTCTTAATCATGTTTTTTTTTTTTTTTTTTTTTTTTTTTAATATAGGCGATAACGGCTTTTCACAGCTTCCTGGTTTTTAGTATCCGTTAGCTGCCATGATTTATTGGGAAAGATTCCGTTGCTTTCTTCACGGTTTGAAATTTAGTTGTGTTGCCAGACTGACTGCTATCCAAGGCTAGAGAACCCAGTATATAGCCTGCTATTTAACCCATAGCTAGAGGAAGAAGAAATGGATTTCTAATTTTCCCAAGGACATCAGTATCAAAGTGAACGCAAGAGCAGGATTTAATTTGAACTCTTCTCACAGATTTCGCTTTTGGTGCCTATAACCGCTAAGCTACCTGTGAATCATATCCATATGTTGCTGAATAGAAATGGTCTAGATTTTTACTGAACATGTGAAATCAGAATTCTATAGTTTTAAACGTGGAAATATTGAAGTTCTGGTGCCCAAACATTTATAACTGAATTAACGATTATTTTTCTTGATATAATAATTTAAATAGTGATAACAAATAAATTGATTAAATTGTAAGCATTTTATTATAGTAATATTACAATTGATATGGTATTATAGTAAAATCATAGGTGTTATCAAAATTTCGCTTTCCCTTCAAAATTATAGTTCCGTGATATTTTAAAGTACGTGATGAAATGATGGAAAAGTTATTACAATATTGTACTCTTAAGGACCTGCATTAAATAGTGGGTAACACTTATAATCTTCGCCATTCCTCGTCAAAAAAAAAAAAATCAGTCGCCATATTTAAAAATATATTTCGTTCAAATAAAATGTTAAAATTCTAAAACTGAACTACTAGTTCTTTTTAATGTGTCTTTCGTATAATAGGGAGGAAAAATCATTTTACATAAATATTTTTCTATATAACCACAAGGAAAACCTTTAGATTAATTTAATTACGTTGGCTACCAACTTAGCCGATCGATATTTTTAGACGCCGTGATTCACTTTATTTTTCTTATTTTTTCTGGAATCTGTCAGACTAGGTAGACAAAAGGACCAGATATGCATCTATGCAGGGTTCAAGTCTTGCCTTAAGCATGAAATGGAAGTTTTGAAAGTTTGTCATGCCGATGTGTTCTTTTATACTCATAATAATTGATCTAGCGAGACAAGAGTGCAAGCCATTACATTTTGTGATAGAATATAATGAGCTATTCTGTGGTAATATAATATACAAAGGGGATTCGTTTGTTTGCATGTGTATATGCGTGTCTAACATAAATTACAACCTACGTAACAGTTGGCATTAGAAAATGAACTAAAAATAAAACAACAAATACGCGTATAAGTTAGCGTTTTCAGCTTAAACTTAAAGCCATTCAATTATTTTTTAAGCAGTGGAACATTTCATGAATGAATAATCAATGAATGAACTGTAGAATATTCCATTTTTTGTTTATTGAAGGAAGTTTAAATTATAAATAATAAATTATTTATTTTATGATAAACACTTATAGTAAGAATTACTTAAAATTATTAAACAATTTTCTACATAAAACTTCCGTCATTCAATTATTATTTTAAATAAAAAGTGAGAAAATATTTAAATAAGCAGAATATTTAAAGAATAAATTAATACACGTAAAATCATTTTATTTAATAAAGGGCTTATTGTTTTTATTGTCTTAAAATTACATAATTTTTCTCTTGAAAGAAATGCTATCCTTCCTTACAAAAATATAAATTGCAACATTTTATCTATTATAACAATAATAATCGTAAAAATATGTTTAAAAGGGAAAATTATTAAATTAAAATGTTATATATTTTTATCTGCAAATACATTCGCTTATATAAAATGTACAAAAAACAATATTTAACAAAACTTTTCTCGGAACATGTGGAATCAGAATTCTATAGATTTAAACGTGGAAATATTGAAGTTCTGGTATCCAAACATTTATCATTGAATTAACGATTATTTTCTATATGTATTAATTTAAATAGTGATAACAAATAAATTATATTTTATTATAATAATAATTCAATTGGAACAGTCTACACCAGCGAGCGAAATAAAGGGTTCAGTTCGACATTCCAGCGACCTGAAAAAGGCCGGAGCGTACAACAGCCGAAATGTTGTAATAAATATGGCGACAAAGTGAAGACAATAGTCCGAATAATATAAATAGTGTGCATAATACCTCATCTCAGAAATATAGACAAATAATTAACTTTCTAGAACAAAACAAAAAGCGGACACGAATATAAATTTGTCCTATGTTACCTACATCAACCTAATAACCAAAAGCACTAACTAAAACACTATATCTAAAATCTAGTAACATTTATTACAAATACCAAAATTTAAACCAAAGAAAAATAGATTAAAGATACACAAGACCAATAGATAATTGAAATATATATAAAGAATGAAATATAAAAGAAAGAAAGAAAGAATCTAGAGATCATTGCCCTTAATAATGCTAGACTATTTACACATTCTCCAACCACTCAGAAAGCATAAACAAGAAATCAAGAAGTCATGACCATAAAGAACCCTAAGCATTAATCCTAAACAAAAGAACTGCCAATGACACGTTTCATCTTTACCAGTTCCCTTAATCACAAAGGAACTTATAAATACAATCTACTAAAGTAGTAGTGGACATAAGAATGCATTGAAGGGAGAAACTGCCAGTCAACACTGTCTATAGCTATAAAAGATCTATCGCCGATATTGAACAATTCCTTTAAATATAGCAAAATTTAGCACAATATTTATTTATTTTTTAATGGAATTCGCTCACTAAGACACAAGATGTAACTTGGTATGAAAGAATTAGAAACAGAAACATTGAAAAGGAGCGAAACCAAAAAAAAAATAGTAATCAGGAGGACAATAGATAGCGATTGAATTTGCATTTACATTTTTGAAGATTAAATATGGTAGGAAAACATGGAACCGGAAAAGAGTTCCACAAACAAAAAGTTCGAGAAAAGAATATGACGGCTACATTCAGCCAGATCAACTGTCAATTGATGTGATTTCGACGCCAGTCTAGGAAACATAGCGAAGAGCACATCCGAACAATTACCATGAAATTATTTATAGAAAAGACATAGGGAAGCTATATTACAGTGATGAGAAAAGAAAAGACACCGGCGGGAAGGTGACTGAAATCGTGCCGGCAAATCAGAACCAATAATATTAATGACTAGCAGTAGAGCCCGGCGTTGCCCGGGGATGTAACAGTAAGAGATAGATCAAGTATCGACCATCATAAAGACTGAAAAATAAAATTGACAAAGATTATTGTTTAAGGTTGACGGATACGCATGTCTTAATTAGTTTTTTTTTTTTTTTTTTTTTGAATTGGTCAAACCCAAACTCAAACAAAACATTGTTTTCAATCATTATGAGTCTATCGATTGAATAGAATTTTATTATAAACAATTGTCTTGTAAATGGAATTTTTAAAGCATTCTAAATGTAAAAATAAAGAAAAAAAAAAACAATGCAAGACAATAAGAAACACTACCTGCCAAAAAAAAGTGAAGTTTTTTTGAAATCGGTTGAAAAATGTAGGAAATCCGATCCCATATATAAACGAACGCACACACACACACACCCTGGGTTTATAAGTATAACTTGATATGAGTTGTCCCCTTTCATTCTGGCGACAGAATCGTGTTTTATCATGTTTTCAAATTGATTTCGTGCAAAAACAATTGTGTTTTTCTAATTTTTGGCACTGTCACAACCACCACAAGGTAATTTTACGCAGTCCTGTGAAGTTTTGTTGAAATCGGTTGAAAAATGTAGGAAATCCGATGCAATATATAAACGTACAGACACACACACACACACACACACACACACACAATCTTTGAATTTTATCAAGGAGCTCTAGATTAAAAAAAAAAAGAAAGAAAAAGGACCACCCGACCGGATGTGACAGCAATATACTAAGCAAAGACAAAACCTAGTATATTGGTATCGTTGATCTAGCTAGATGCAACCTCCACTTCTACCGTAATAGTTTCTTTTCTAGCCCTTCCAACCTGAGAAACGACCTTCCGATTATTTGTTTCTCTGATAGTTACAATTTTCAAGCATTTAAGTTCGTCACTCGCCATGTTCTAATTTCTTGAATCCTGTTCCTTTTCGGCCTTTCTTCAGTCCTTCCCATTTTCAGTCTTCTCATTTTCACTTTCGCCCCCTGTAAACCCCTGTGTTCTAGTGGCATCATTGCCTCGCTTCGGTTGAAATGATTAAAAAATATTAGGCTACCCCAGTGATTATCCGCACTTACAAGGATGAAGGTAAATATTTATTTTACCTCATATATATATATATATATATATATATATATATATATGAAGAAATGTAGTTTTCAGGTGTGCTATAATTATGGGATAAAGTGTTCAATATCAGAGATAGAGCGTATGTAAATATAAATATAAAAGTGAACATTGAAATCAACACTCAGAGGCGACAAGCTGTTTCATGCTGTACGCAATCGTCAGGCCAGATGATTGCATCCAGCATGAAACAGCCTGTCGCCTCTGAATGTTAACTTCAATGTTCATATTATATATATATATATATATATATATATATATATATATATATATATATATATAATTTTAGTTTAGGGCATTAAAAACGTTCTAATTTTACTTGGATATATATATATATATAGTTGCGGGACAACAAGTCATATTTATAAATAAATAATTATAAAATATATTTTCCTTTTATTCAGCTCACTTAATAATTACGTGTGAATATTTATTCTGGATTAAATAGGGATTTTTCAAAAGACTGACCAAATTGAACGTGTGTTTGACTCAGAGAGGCGGAAGAGAAAGAGGGAGGGAAAGAGAGAGAGACAAAAAGAGAGCGTGTGCGCGCGTGTGTGTGAGTGAATGCGAGTAAGCGTGCGAAGAAAACGCGAGAAAGAAAGAAGCAATCAGCTAAAGAAAACGAAACAATATTTTCTGAATAATTTCAACCTCTTATCTAGAATAGTGCACCAGAAACGTCGAGACTCCAAGGAACTCGGGGAATTCCCATTATAATACAAATCGAAGTCAACTGGAAGGGATCAACGAACAAACAAGCCAACAAACACACACACAAACAAACAAACAAACGAACGAACGAATAAAAAAGATCCTAACTAGTAGACCATGAAAGTGTGTGGCAACTTTGAAAACTGATAAGAGCGAGGTCTCTGGAGACAAACACTGGCCACCAGTTTATTGCACTTACTTTTCACTGACACTGATCTCGTAACATGCGAAGCACAAATGTAAACACGGAAATCGGAATTGTGAGTCTATCTAATCTTCTTGTGCAACGCAATTAAAATAACGGCAAACGTCGTTCGCGTATTTTGGCATCAGTAAACACAAGAGAGTGTGTTAATTACGCTCACTAATGCTTTGCGAGCTGAGTCCATTTTATCGAGAATTTTCTTTACATATTCCCCTCCCAAACCAGCACCATATCAACTCTGTTTTTCTCTCTCCATCTCTTTCTTTCTCTCCCTCTCTCTCTCTTCCCTGTCTCTGTCTCTCTCTCTCTCACACACACACACACAAACACATACATACACGCACATACAATCTGTATATCTGTTGGCACTTAATCGAACAAAAAGATTTCTTTGTTAGAGAAAATAAGAAGCCATAAAAGACAAAGAATATGGCAGTAAAAGTGATAGAAGAATACAGTATTGGAGATTTGTAACGCGGAAGAAAAAAAAAACGTTTTTATTCTGCTGTTTTTTTTTTTTCTGTTGTTTTTGTATTTTTTTTTTTTTAGGTTTTGACCAATGATGACCAATGACAAAGAATCACAAGCCGTTAACTATCAAAATGGAAGGTGCAAGCAATTCAGGCATGAAGAGATTGGAGCACAACTCGGACATAAACAACAAAAATGTTTGGAAAAGACAGACGGAAAGAAAAAAGAAAGACTGCATTGAAGAGAAAAGGAATTGCTATGATAAGAGATAAATTCTTTGCAACTAAACAAAAAACTTGGTAGAATTTCGTCATTCTAGTCAAGCAGATAGCAAATTGAATCATGGAAGTGGAAAATGTAAATGACAATAAAAAGAATGAATTCTATCTGTAAACATTATACTACATACGGCAAACGAATGAAAAAAAGTACAAAAAAAACATTGCCTTTCGCCATTGATTTATCAAAAATCAAAGACACTTGTATATAATGAATGATCGAACAAAATTTACCCAAGAAAAGTCACTCATTAAAGTTGAATTAAAGACAATCGTTGTGAAATATTTGAATATTTCCTTTCTCAACTCAGTACTAAGTGGCGACAGTCTGTTTCATAATTGGCGTTATCTTAAAGTCAACTGAAAATTGTGTTCAAGCATGAATCAAGTGGTTGCAACTTGACGTTGACCTCAATGTCTATTTTTATATTTACATACGCTCTATCTCCGATATTGAGCACTTTTACTCATAAATATAACATAGCTAAAATATATTTTATTATATATAAACCCTTGATTAACTGAAACAAAACGAATAATTTCGTTATTATTTACTTTTTTCCGTATTTTTCCAGTAAAAAATAATAGAGCAGGGGTTTGCGGAAAGAAGCAGTTTAAGTGGAACTTATTCCCAATAGTATACAGAAGGAATGAAGTTGGTTCGGTACAATGTGCGTAGACTAGCGGGTCCTAGCAGTAAAGGTTAGAACTGGTGGAAATAAGGAATGTAATTTGTCTGAGCACTTTTCCATGGATCAGTGACAGCCTTGCGAGATTTCGTCTGTGAGAGAGGTGGATAATAATTTATCACCCACAAGAACGTAAAGACATTTTTGGACACAATCGAGACTGGAATATGAAGACTGAGCAGCTCCTCCCCAAATATGACAGCAGCACTCCATTTTCGGCCTGATCTATCTCTTGTAAATGTAGAAATTAGGACAAGGAGTCAGGAGCTTACTGGAATTATACAAGGAACTGACCGTTTTTCTTGCATTTTTAGCGATGTATTGTATGTACGAGTTCAACTTGAGATCTGGGTTTAGTTTAAGACCCAATAGTTGCGAAATATTCGGGGCCTCCCTGTAGAAACATCCATTCATCTTGACTGCTGATAGTTTAGGGTCCGATCAGCTAACCTGTGATTTATATTGGAACTACGCTGAGCGGATCTAAGTTACAGAATAAGCACATAATGTAGTGTAATCAGCAATTGAATAAGGCTAATATGCTCAAACTCTCGGTCACGACGACTTGTTACTTCGTGCTGGCATAAACAGCGACAAATTGCGAACAGCTTTGTTTAACCAAGTTTATTCAAAATGTTTGGGCCAAAACGTAGTATTGTTTACACTTCCCCACAGTGTTGCACGCTGGGATCATTTACTCAGGTCGATATAATCAAGACGCTACCTTCTTGACGAATCGACCATAGCATGTTTCGAACCTGGGTCTCATGATCAAAAGGCTGAAATTCTAAACATTCGGCAAGAAACCTGCAGAAAGTAGTAAAGAATAGAGCGAGAAGAAATGGCAAAACATGAATTGCAAGAAGACAGAATGCGTTGTTGTTAGCATAAGGAACTGACCAACATGCAAATTACAAATTGGAGATCCCAGAATCAAACAAGTAGAACAATTCAAATAAATGGAATGTGTTTTAACAAAGAATAGAAAGTACGACACTGAAATCTGAAGGCGCATAAGGATAGTGGAAAATGTTTTCTAAAAGCTAAGAAACGTATTAAGAAACAGAAAACTTTCATATTGAACTGTTGTGCAATATTCTTGTGATGTTAACGAACACTCGTTGTCACTTTTGTAACGTTCGCTGTGGTAGAGACTTTGCAATCGCAGTTACAAGTATAGTAACGCTATTGAATAATACTGGTGTCAGACGCCTTCGAATAGCACTCGCGCTAATAGTATTTGCTTGATAATACTCGCTCGACAAGTAACCCGTATAGTGATCTGAATAGAGAAATAGTATAGTGAATAGAGTAGAGACGAGTGATCCGCATAGCATATAGGATAGAATAGAAACAGTGATCCGGAGAGTAACAGAGGATAGAATAGAAATGCGATTCGAACGGTAATAGAGGACAGACTAGAAATGACGATCAATTAGACACCAGGGGACTTCCTACTTGTGCGTTTTCTCTATGGTCAAGTGCTCAACTTAATTCAATAATGCGATTGCCTGTTTTTGCTCACTTGAAAATAATGTTCAAACCCAAGTGTCGGTAGCGACACTTTATTCGTTTATACAACAAATATCAACCCACCAATATGGCAGTGTGTGCTTAACAATCTCCTCAAAGATGAAGAAGAGAAATGTGGATCTACAAAAGGACGTTGAGATGTGAGCAACGAAAAAGTTTTAGAGAAAATGGAAGCAAAAGGGACACTTATACCTAACATCAGTAAGAGAGAGATGAAAAATCTAGGATACATAATATTCTGGCCTTGTTAGGGCCAGGAATAAAGACATGAACAGAGGATTTGAGTTAAACAAATATATTAACAAAAACAGTGATACAAACATATACAAACGAGAGTGTTACAGTAAGAATGTTCGGTCCGACTCTCAAAGCTGACGGTTGGAAACTTCCCTTTCCAAAAGGCAGTACCTGCTCCTATTTATAGCTGGGAGAGTTCGTGCGTGCGTGGTTAAATTACCATAACATATAATAAGAAATAGGACTCAGAAAATTTTATACTCATAAAAAAGACTGGAATTAAGAAGAACAGACGAAAACAATACATAACGAACTTGGATGATGTCAGAACAAATTTTACGTATCAAAATTTATCATTAGCTGAAAGGAGAGGAAATTGTGGAGAGCCATACTCACCAACGTTCTGAAGGGACATGACACATAGAAAAAGAAGAAAAAAAAGAAGAAGAATATTTGATTAGAACAAATATAACTTACATTTTTGGAGTGTTTGTCGTTTATTCATTTATGGGCGATAGTGTAGAAAAAGGAAAGAGAGAAAGGCGGACTGTGAAAACTGTACGTGAGAGCAAGGCGAAGTCGATTAACATGGAACATTCATGAAAATGTCGTTGTTCACTGATGCGAAAGGACGTTTGGTAAAATTCAACAATAGCCGCTGGTCATTCCGGCTGTTCGCAATTGAAAGACGCCATATTTATTCAGGAGACATGTCTCAGTCGACGTTGCCTTTCGCTGGTTTCGATAATTACCTAATCGCAGATCCATAAATACATACATACCTGAAAAATACATACAATTAGTTGACACCTTTCCCTTGGGTCCGCACGCCAATACACAGAGACAGTATAGTGAATAAGTTTAAAAACCATCTTACGTATTCAGGCGCTCATAGAAAGATTGTGTACGCGTTTAACGTTTGTACTTTTATAAGACATAGCAATTTATTATGACAAAACATGAATGAATTTTACAATTATATATATATATATATATATATATATATATATATATATATATATATATATATATATATATATATATATAAACTCACCAGGCGTAAAAGCAAAACTGCCCAAATCCTGTAAAAGCAAAATTGTCTATTTGTTAAATTAAAATTTGGATCACTGTATCTTAGAAATGATTAAAGATATCTTACTGAAATTTTTCGAGGTTTCATAAAATTACTGGACACTACATTGAGCAATAAGTATGTACAACCGCACTCCAAGCTTATCAGAAGAATCGAAACGAAATAGAAAAATAAATGAAAATGACATGTTCACCATTAATTAATCATAGCAAAGGAACGGAAGCTGTTAATGGTTTGAAATTAAGTTCAATATATATATATATATATATATATATATATATATATATATATATATATATATATATATTTAGTTATATATAACATATATATATATATATATATATATATATATATATATATATATATATATGATATATATTAGTTAGTTATTTAGTTTTATATATATATGTATATATATTATTTAGTTCCAATATATATATATATATAATTCTAGGATCATTTCCACCTTATTCAAGATGATCTTCGCCTTCTCTAACCTTCTAAATTTCTGACTTGGAGGAACAGGTTGCTTCACAGGTTTCACGTACGATTTCATTTTAAAGTTGTTTAAAGTTTTTAATGTTGTTTTTTTTCTTCATTGCTTTTTGATCTGGCATAGCTGAAATACGTCTCTCACGCGCCAAACGTCTTATGGATTCCTGTTGTGATATCGTGATCCAGATTTCCTCTTTACTGTTCCCATTTTTTTTTAACTTATTCACCGTTCTCTTGATGGTTCTTGAACGAAGTTTGAAGATGGAAGCCAGAATTTGAATATTGGTACCATTATTGGAATCTTGAATGATCTTTCTCTACTCGCCATTGCTCAGCTGGGAAGACATTAGGGATGACACAGGACGATTTTAACCTGTTCTCTTTCTAGCTGAATAACTCAAAAGGTCTTTCCGTGAGTCTTATGGTAAACAGCACCAAGATGGCTAAAAAAAGAAACTTTGTCGTTTTATTATTGCTTTTTTTGATATTAAATATTTTTGTGACATACATACATACATATATATATATATATATATATATATATATATATATATATATATATATATATATATATATATATGTATGTATGTATGAATGTGCGTGTGTGTGTGTGAATTGAGATCAAATATAAATAAAATATGGATTAGAGTCCGACAGAATTATAGGATAAGGAAGAAATAGGAAACATTTATAAATGTTTCGATTTTATTAAGGCTTCATCAGAGAATAAAAAATGGAGAAGAAAAAGATAGTTCTGCTATTTTTAATTAAATATAGCAGATAATTTTTTTCACGTTCATATTTCATTTTCTGGCGAAGCTTTAACAAAAGCGAATCGTCTTGAATTTTATGAACGTTTCCTATTTGTTCCTTATATATATACATACATACATATATATGTGTGTGTATGTTTGTGTAAGTGCGCGCGTTTAATTGAGAGATTAGTCAGATTTTTAAATTATTCAGAATAGTAAATATATAAGACACTTTTCACATTTAACACACTTGTGTAAGTCAAGCTTTCTATATTACAATTTTGAACGGGAAAATGCCGTAGGCGCGTATGATATGGGTGCTTATTCTCGACGTATTTAGCCAACCTATACAGAGAAACAAGCCTAATAGAACTATATGGTCTACCAGTATTTGTTACTGGTGGATAGACTGAATTTTAATAATTTAATTCATGAGGCTGAAACAGTTTTGATCGCAGATACAGAAGAAAAAGTACAGAATCTTCTGAAAAATTAGTATAGGAAAGCGGAAATAAAAACTAATTATCAATTTGAAAATGACAGGATTTTGTTATCAGCAAGTAGGAGAGCTGAAGAGGCGTCCTAAAATTTAATGCAAGGATAGACTGAATTTTAAATTACAGTAATATATATATATATATATATATATATATATATATATATATATATATATATATATACAAAAGAATCACACATAGAGTCAATCAAAGTATTAATGCGATTATTGGCGACATCCATCGCTAGAAAACATAATATATGCATTAAAATCCTGTTCATCCATAGTGCGAGTTTTTGATCCTCGAAGATAAACTTGTTGTCTGTAGTTTTCAGTTTATTTGATGTTAAAATGCCAGTACTTACGAATAGTCTTCTATTCATCATCAGGCATGTGTTTTTTTTCTTATAAAATCAAAAACTTGAGACGATATACCTGTATGTCGACCGAAAGATGTTTTTTGAATATCTGCTATTATTGACGGTTGTGTAAGATATCGTAACGTGCAAAGACGCAACGCTAAGTTTTTCAAAATTTTAAGTGAGAATTTTATTTAAATATTTCTTGTGATGTGTTAAATCCACGTCTTCTATTTTTACAAGTGTATTCAGTTTTTATGTCATGAACTAAGTATATAGTTCAATAATATAGTGTAATGTCTTAGTAGTAGCTTTTTTATAAGAATTTTTTTTATGTACTGCGGATCGATAGTTTTTAATAAACATAAAATATTTCTTTGTATGTAAATCATATGCTGCCTAATGTTTTATATATATATATCGAAATTGAAAAAAAAATCATTGATTAGTGAAAATAGAAAATTCTTTAAAAATCTCCACTAACCTCATTATTTCAGCCACAACGCTAAAAGAAAGACATGCAAAGATGGTAATGTCATTATGAGGAACAAAAACAGTACCAATAACAATAAACTAGATAAAAAAAAGTACAAATACAGTACAATATATTAAGCCATACTGTTTGTTGCTGTTAAGGGTGTTCAATTTTTCCTTGGCTATTTCAGTTTGCCTTTTTACAAGGTTACATTTATAATTCCAAGTGTTGATAGTTTTGTTGGCTGCTGGATCATGTAATTTAAATTGTGTGTATTTAGGCAGCATAGTGTATTTCTAAATATATTGTACTGTATTTGTGATCTTTGATAATGGCTTATGTAAGCCGAAAGTTGAGATTGGATTAAAAAATATGTATCAATATTGTGATTTTCTTTCTTCGTTTAATGATAATGTTATTAAGCTTATCAGACGTTATGAAAAGAATTTACATAAAATAAATAGACAAAACTTGTCTATATTATTTAATGAAGCATGTATGAATGAAAAAAATGCTGCCTAAATACACACAATAATATATATATATATATATATATATATATATATATATATATATATATATTCTATTAAATAACAATAATATATAACTATATTACTATAACAATAATATATACAATTACGTAACAAACAAAATTAATGAGGTATTTTTTGTCTATCAGGTAAGTTTTATCTTTTATTGACATTTTCTTTTTTGTTATTGTTAAGTATTTATTTTTGGTTGTACTTAAAAACTGTTTTAACTTAACACTGAAATCTTGAGTTATACTTATTTATTAACGACAACGGTATGTCGTTGTTATTTCAGCCAAATACTTGTTGCAAAATAAGATCCTTACAGTGGCCTTGATAAACTCCGTCAGCGGACGAAAAGCATCGGTTAAGTCAAGTTTTCCTTATTTTCTTGTTATATATATATATATATATATATATATATATATATATATATATTGTGTGTATTTAGGCAGCATCTTTATGTAAGCCGAAAGCTTAGATTGTATTAAAAAAAATATAGATCAATATTGTGAATTTTTTTCTTCGTTCAACGATAATGTTATTAAACTTATCAGATGTTACGAAAAAAATTTACATAAAATAAATAGACAACACTTGTCTATATTATTTAATGAAACCTGCATATATATATATATATATATATATATATAAAAGACAAGTATATGTGTATATCAATATGCACGTTTAAATTCAACTCTTCCTTATTAAAAAAAAACAAAAAAACCTGTATTCCCTTTACAATTTTTCTGTTACTTTTAGGTGGGTTACCCTCTGAAAAATAGATATTCAGACTGGTGGTATTTCGCGGGGGCGTATAATTTGCTTACGAAAGTATCTCAATCTAATGAATACTTGCCATAGATTAAAAGACACGGATGTCTACACCAAAAACTGTATGCAGTAAATATAACGTTTATAGCAATAAGAAATTTTCTTTTTTTTTTTACTATAACTTTATTTTATTTTTATTTCTTTATTCATTGTTTGCGGGAGTACCATAGTTAAATTCCAATCACGGTACCCAACCCCTATGTTTCGTAAACATCTTGCCAATTTTTACAATAAGATTCAGTCGTATGACATTTGCATCTTATGGTTCTATGGTCCCAGGCAACCTTCCTTCTCCACATCTCTCTTTCTCTTGCTTTTTATTCTTTCTTGTGTATATTCAATAGGCCCTGGGGTCAATTGTTCAACCTCTTTCCCTATGAGGGGCGTGACATGGCCCGAAGCGATCAGCCTCCAGTGTTTCCCATCAACTAACACTGTGCAGCTGTCGTCTTTTCCCGGACGGCTAGACTCATGCTATCTGCCAAATAGACACAAGATCAGACTAATTCTCAACATTGGCAACACGAGGGAAAAGTTAGAAGATGAGGGGGGCAGGGGAGGGGAAGCGAATATCTCCGACAAATGAAATATTCATCGCGATTTGTACGCCGTCACTCTTAATGTCGATCCTATTTCCTTCTAAGGCTCAACCAACGAACTCCTTACCTCCTTATTTCTTTATCATTTTATCAAAAATATGTCTATACCCTGATATTTCTTTTCGTCTAATAACAGTATTAACAATTGCGTGTAAAAAAGTGATAAAATTTCAGCATCTACCTTTAAAACCAATATCACTTATTCCTTTCCTATTGATACTACTGCTACAACAACAACAACAACAATAATCATCATCATAATAATAATATTATTATTATAAATAATAATAATAATAATAATAATAATAATAATAGTAATAATATGCTTAATAATAATAATAATAATAATAATTATTATTATTATTATTATTATTATTATTATTATTTTTATTTGATTTCTGGCGTTTAAATTTTCTTTCCGGGTCCCGCCCAGGGACCTAAGGTTAGAAATGGCGTCATGACACTTTCCACCGACAAAAAAAAAAAAAAAAAACATAGATAAAGCCCTTCGTAAAGTTTGGGCTGTACTTGTCAGAACAATTTTGTAACTCCTTGAGGCATGGACTTCCAGGAATCCCTTCAATTAGTCTACTGCAATCTTTTCCAACCAGTCCTAGGGCTCCAAATAATGAACAGGAATTGTTGATGTTTCCATATGCCACATTTTGAGATTTCTTTTTCAAGGTCCTTGTTTTTTTTTCAGCTTTTTGAATATCTTCAAAGATACATTGCAGTCAGCAGGGACTGCCATATCAATAAGGAGGCACCGTTTTTGTTTGTGATTATTTTCGTGGATTTCTGCTGTATACACATTTCCTTCCGGGTTCCAACCAGGGATCTAACGTCAAAAATGGCTTAAAGACATTTTCCACCGATTATTTTTGTAAAAGGAATAAAAAACAAAAACAATATCAAACATATTTTATATAAATAACTCTCTTCGTAATGTGTGAGCTGTACTTGTGAGTACAATTTTATGCATATCTTTAAGGCATGGGCTACCAGTTATCCCTTCAATGATTTTTTCGGTATGTTTTTCAATCAATCCGAGGGCTCCAAATACAACTGAAAATATTGATTGACTTCACATGCCACATAATTTTGAGATTTACACTTCAATATCCTTGTATTTTGATAGTTTTTTGAAAATCTTCAAAAGTACACTACAATCTACTGGGAGTTCCATGTCAATAACAAATACATTCTGTTCTTGTGATCTTTGATCACGATGTCTGGACGATAAGATTTGATTGTTCTACTTGTATGCATAGTAAAGTTCCATAAAATTGTTACAGGTCCTATCTCTGTCACCGGCTATGGGTGATATTCATACTAGATTCTTGCAGTTTCATTCCCGTAAAAGTTGTATATTTTCCAGTCCAGATATTGGCCTACTCTATTATGCCGAATTTTATATTCATTTGGGTGCTAATACCGTTCAACCTGATACAAGATGATCAACTGTTTCTGGATATTTATCACAGAATCTGCATTTCGAGTTCACAACTTTTCAGCATGTGTGCTTTGTAATTTCTAGTTAGAAAACATTGATGTTGTCCGGCAAAAATAAAACCACCACGACGTAACCACTGATAGATACGAGTTTTGTCTATAGCAGCTTGTCTGGTACGGGCAGAGTATTGGCCATGAAGCGGCTTATCTTGTCTTCGTTTCTGCATTTGGTAAATTGTATTTGCCTTCTTTTTTAGGTTTTTGCTGCTGCAGTAGATGTATTATGGTTTATTTGCACTTCTTCACCCACTTGAAATTCCATTTTGAATTTGTTGGTTTCATTTATTACTGAATAAATTTTCTTATTTCTTTCATGCTCTTTGACACAGATCATCATGCACTCTTCTGTAGTTTTCAGTTATCTTTGAAAACTGTTGTAGTGGTTTGTAAGACGGTTCTAGTTGAACTAATCCTCTGCCTCTTTCGGATCTGGGTACAGAACTCAATATCAGTCTTATGATGAAGCATAGGGTGACAAATAAAAGCTTTTTGCTTTTGACATCCATTTGCTTAATGTCAGCTATGGTCCAGTTAACCATGTCGAAACTGTATTGCACCACAAGGACAGCCAATGTGTTTATGTTTGATATTATGCATTGTGAATTTAACTCGGTATTTAACACCAGGCGTACACTTATATTATTATTGTTGTTGTTATTATTATTATTTTCAACCGACAGAAGCACTGACTCTTCAGTCAATTAAAGACGAATATTTCTGTATAATGAAACGGCTATTATTATTATTATTATTATTATTATTATTATTATTGCTGTTGTTGTTTTAGTTATAATTATTATTGTGTGAGAGAACACACGCCAACAATATAACATTGAGGTACAAATAAGTTTCTACGTTTCTTATCACATTAATAATAAACCCCTGCTTTTAGTTTTGGCGATACAATCCTGAAAGTGATCATAACAATATTGAAAGAGGAAATGAAAGATAACTTACTTAAAAAATGACACCCTCCTGTAAAAAATAATTTGTTATGTATATATATATATATATATATATATATATATATATATATATATATATTTATAGTGAGGGAGAGATAGAGAGATAGAGAACAAATTATTGGTTAAGTTTGCAAATGCAGCACCACCAACACAAAGTCTGCTAAAGGAAAAAAGTTTCCATCGCAAATCAACAGATAACAATGATCTCATAAATTTCTATTCTCCTAGTAACAGCAAAATACAAACCGAAATAATCATCAAATTATATTTAAGAGAGCTCAGGATTCGTATACCTCAGTAACTACATGAGAAGGCGAAATACTCTTCAGCTCTTCCAACAGTCTAATTATTTTATATACAACGCTAAACAAAAGGCCGGTAAAATATTTGAAAATAGAAATGCCGACCTTCCTGACAAACTCAACGAATCAAAATATATTGTTCTATGCATCAACACTGTCACAACAACAATAGAAATGAATGTGTCTAAGCTCAACATAAAATTTGTTACAACGACTTCTAAAGGAATAAAATACAAAACAAAACAAGAGGCTAAAACTTGAAAGAGGAATTTGTTCTATCATTTACAATAATTGGCACAAATATTGGGGAAACCTCAAAGAATTTATTTAAAAGATCATATGAATTCAAAACTGCTATTTTATGAAACATCACACTATATACATTAGTCGCTTACCATGAAGAGTTTGACCATAATATCAATTTGAAAATTATGTTCCAATTAAAAGAGAAAAATGCATTAAAACGAAAATATATAGAAAGAGCTTTAATCGCTAGATGATCCACAGTAAATTTCCTTCCAGGTTCTTAGAGCATTTTACATTTTTGACAGATCTTCCGTTATCTCAATGTGGGATATTTAATAATAAAAATGATGGAAACAATAACAAAAACAAACTAAATGAAATTGATGGGACTAAAAGCAGAAAATATATATTTAAAAAAAATTAAATTTAAAATTCTCAACGTCCACTCTCCTTGATTTGCATGCTTTAGTCAGATGTAATGTCCGTCTAATGAAGTCCTAAATGATGAAATGCGCTTATATATATAAAAAAAATGTATATCTCGCCACAACATATGCGCGCGCGCGTGTGTGTGTGTGTGTGTGTACACATACACACATAGGGGGTGCGATTGGTAAATTATTGCCATTTTAGTTATATTTCGCGCAAGCTCATTTTGTTAACTGCACAATATAATAGGGTCAGTTGGGCACCGTCTGTAAGAAAATGAGCACCATGACAAAATCACTCATCAATTTGGAAACAGTCTGCTGTACTGCTTGGCATTCGCACCGGAATCTCGAATACGAACATTTCAGAGTGTTTGAATGTCAATCTGACGACAGTGTAAAGAATTCATGAAGCGTTGTATGATATATCCTGTCAACATAATGATCACTAGTGTTCAACCACCATGATTATTATGTGAGGTGAGGATGTGCAGTAGAGCGAGAAACTAACAAAATTTCTTGTAAATTCCTTAAAGGCATGGATTATACAAAAATTGTATATCGCCTCCACCATATATATATATATATATATATATATATATATATATATGTGTGTGTGTGTGTGTGTGTGTGTGTGTGTGTGTGTGTGTGTGTGTGTGTGTTATGATGGGTAAACTGTCGTCTAAATTATGAAAATATGAAAATATCACATTTTAACAGATATATATATGTTGTGGTAGGATCCACCTAATTTGCATAGTGGAGTACCGACCATATAAATATGGTTGGTACTGGGAAGACGAGGGGAAGGAATCAAGAGATTCAATCCAGAGACTCTGCCCAACTGCGACTAAGTCAACACATTCTCCAAGAACGGTCTTCCCAAGAATATACAAAAGACTATATGTAAATATTGTGTACCTTTCTTGTTTCAATACATTTTGTTCTAAGTACATTTTGTGTTGTATTATTATTCCATGCATTAGTCAAGTTTCAACAATTTACCAAAATTTGCGTAAAAATAACTTCAAATACTAAAGACTAAATTTCTTAAATAAAATCGCCATCGTCTTCAACCATGGCCTCCAGACGACTTCGGAATCTTCTGCAACACTTCTGGGCGGTCTCCTTGTTTTAATTGTTGAATACTGTCATATTCTTTGCCTTCATTTCTTCGTTGGTGTTACAATGAGTTTGTTGGTCTCTTGCTCAACTGCGCCCGGCACATACTAATTAATAGGTTTGCAGTCTGGGGAGTTGGCTGGCCGGATATAAGCGGGAATTTGGTCTGAAAGTGGGAATTTGTCTGAGGGCCATGTCTGGGTTCACCTGCTTGAGTCAGGTCAGCAGTATCTCCTCATGGCAATTGATGTAGGCCTCCGTGTTGATTCTTAGACACCATCCATCACTAGTGGTCACTCCAAAATACTTGGGTAAACACCATTAGACTCTTTCCGAATCCTCTGCACTATCATGAGATTGACACCCAAACACTCTGAAAAGTTCATCTTGCAAATTCCTGTACGAATGCCAAGCAATATAGCATGCCGTTTCCACATTTCTGGTGGAATGAATTGCGTCATGATGCTATTTTTCTCACAGACGGTGCCCAACTGACCCTACTATACTGTGAAGAAGACAAAATCGAAAACAAATAACGCGAATGTTCGAAATGCAAAATATAAAATGCCAATTTACCCATCGCAATCCGGAAACGTACACACACACACGCATACATACAAACGCACATACACCCATTATATATATATATATATATATATATATATATATATATATATATATGTGTGTGTGTGTGTATATATATATATATATATATATATATATATATATATATATATATATATATTATATGGGCGGTACTTAATGGAAAGCGCTCAATATCAGTGATAGAGCTAACATAATAAGTTCTATGGATATGAGATATGTGTGAACTTGGCTTTCAAGGTTTTGTCCGATGATCAAAAAAGCGTGAAACCCAGGGTCACAAACTCATATCCATACAACTTATTATATATATAGCATCACCAGTAAAGCTTTTGAGGCCTTAATCAACAAGAAGGTCGTCGAGCCCCTGGATATGAATAACAACTTGCGCGATGAAAATTATTTGTTTCGATCTGCCCGAGCCACTGTTGACGTCCTAATTACCATTTCACAGAAAATTAATGAAGCCCTTGGCGACACGCATACCGCAAGAACCATAGTATTTGATATCTCGAGTGCCTTCGGTAAGGTGTGGCACAAAGGTTTGCTACAGAAGCTCTCCTTCTATAGAATAGCTGGAAGTGTTTTCTCTATTATAAAATCCTTACTTACTGGTAGATCCCTGAACGTAGTTATTAACGGCTAGTCCTCCGAGGCCCTGGCGGTCAATGCAAGCCCCCACCACCCAGGCTTCACATCTCGGACGAACCCTTTTTCTGATTTGCATAAATGATCGAACTAAAAATATACACCGATCTTTTGTAAACGTCTATGACGATGCTACGCCAATGTACTGCTGCACCTCTAAAAATCTTGACGATCAGAGATTGGCAACTGACCTCTTTTCCGATTTAACAGAACGGCTGGTTGCATTCAATGCATCTAAAACCAAACTGGTTATATTTATCATCGCTGATCAGACCCCGAACTACCACCGGTCACGATAAACGGATGTCCCCTCAAGAAGGTACCATGCCTTGAGAGGATATTGGCACCTGACCTCAAGTAGAAATCCTATATATGATTCATCGCTAAAGATGCAGGTAAAATGATCGGGTCACTGTACCGCTCCAGTAAGTACCTGACTCCTCCTGTTATCCGCAACCTTTATAAGAGCCGGATCAGGTCGAAAATGGAGTACTGTTGTCATATTAGTGTAGGAACTACACAGACTTCACTTGCCCGTCTATCGAGTTCAAAAGCATCTCTGAGTCGTTGTTGGAGTTATTTTCTACATTCCAACCTCTCTCTCACACAGGCGGGGTGTGGAGAGTCTCTCACTGCTCTATCGCTACTACCATGGAAAGTGCTCAGATGAACTGCATCTCCTGGTTCCACCAGGTCCAACTTTCATGGCTAGGACCCACCATTCCAGTTACATAGTAACAAACCACCCTCATTCTCTTCGTATTCTATCGGCGAGAAGTAAGTTTCACTCAAACAGGTTTTTCACGCGGACCACACTCCTATGTAACAGACTCCCAAGAGGATGTTTCCTCGATCATAACAATCTTAACATGTTCAAGTCAAGATTCAACCATTGTCTTCCCCTCTTATTCATACAAACTACCCTTGAGTGACCCTCTACCTTGAGTGACCCCGGGCCTTGTATAGGATTAACCTTACTATATATATATATATATATATATATATATATATATATATATATATATATATATATATATATATAGGTGTGTGTGTACGTGTGTGATTGAGGAATCGCAGAGCCGAGTTCGAATTCCAGTCGAATCCATTACATTCACTTACGTGCTAATACCCTTGGGAAAGGTGTGAATCCTCTTCTTCTCCCTCCAGCTATGGGTAAATCGCAGTACAGACTGGGTTCTATAGCCTTGGATGGCAACTGGTCTAGGAGAAGGACAACTATGAATTCAAAACCTGCGGAGGGTCGTTTGGGGACCTTGTGTCACTTAGTGCACCAGGTCTCTGAATTCGGCCCTTCAAAAAGTGTGGATGGTCCTGCACAAAACCTTCACCACTATAATGAAATCTCATGTGCCGTTGTCGGGCTGTCAGTTTCCTGGGAACTGATTTGC
Organism: Acanthosepion pharaonis; assembly: GCA_903632075.3. NCBI lineage: Eukaryota > Metazoa > Mollusca > Cephalopoda > Sepiida > Sepiidae > Acanthosepion > Acanthosepion pharaonis. Next base: position 337,080 of record CAHIKZ030002725.1, on the reverse strand, counting down.
TTGACCCTCATACGTCGAACTCGACGGGAGAGTCGACTATATATATATATATATATATGTGTGTGTGTGTGTGTGTGTGTTATTTTTAGTCGTTTATTTATTAAACAGTATATATATATATTTTTTCATCTACGGTTCTGAATATTCGAGAAACTATGTTAAAAGAAATATGCGCTTGCTGCCATGTTTACGTTAGGATACGATAGTGAATAGATATGTCTTTGTAACCGGGGAGGTCAAAGCACGTCAGATCGTATGACGGTTTCCTCTAGAGAAAAGTAGGTTTGAATCCTGACAAAGAACGCATATTTTTTTCTCTAATATAATTTAATGAATATTCAGGCTAAAATAAATAAATATACTGTTTAATGAATAAACGTAGCGTCTACTTAAGTACGATTATTCACTAAAAATAACGATTAAGTAATAAAAATGCGTCAGATTAACAAATAAAAAAATTCATCCCTTTCTTTAGTATTTGGTTTGTTTACGTGAGTATGCGAAACTGAGCAGATATGTCTATTTTGGCAGACAGCGAAAAATTCGTGTTTAAATGCACTATTCAGCTTTGCTTGACCATCGATGCAGTCAGTCGCTGAGAGGTCTAAATTGTCATATTATGTATTATTGATTACTTTATTATTTGTTGTCGTTTATTATTATTATTATTATTATTATTATTATTATTATTATTATTATTATTATTTATATTTCTTTATGTTTATGCATGTATTTGAAGTTTGTTAATTTGCTTAATATTTACACATTTTTTTTAATCATTTATTGATTTGGATTGTATTTTACTTCTTTATTATTTTCGTATTTATTTTTAGTTTTCGATGTTTAAGTAACCTAAAAATTTGATTACGTGTCTCCATCTACAAAACTGTAGATCTTGTTTAAAAATTTTTTTCTAACGTTTCATCAGGAGGGAAATCACGATATTTCTAATATAATTTATTCCACTTCCGTCATTGGAAAGTTTTCCATAAGAGGTAAAAAATAATTTACAAGTGGAGAAACAAAGGGAGTGATTAGTAACAGCGAGAGAGGTAAAAGAGAAATAAGAGGAAAAAGGTTGAAAAAAGGAAATAAAGGTTGAAGAAAGAAAGAAAGAAAGAAAGAAAGAAAGAAAGAAAGAAAGAAAGAAAGATAGAAAAAGGGTGTGGAGGAAGGTGAGATAAACTAAGAAGGGACAAATTCAACCAATGAAATTCCGTCGAATCTTATAATTCGAATATTAACGGTAACATAGCGGGGTTAGGTTAATGTTTCTAAGACAAAAACTTCCTGTGATCGGAAACAATTATTCATGTAATGTAAAAGAGCACTACAGTATTTTATGAAACGCACTTTCTAATATAGATTAGAATAGTAAACTGATTTAAAATATTTATATTATCATATTAATTATACTTAACCAAATTTAACTTTACAATATGAATTAGAATACTACATGCATTTTAAACTTTCGTTTTATCTTTTTAGCATAAAACATTATTAAAGAGAAAAATAATTCAAGTAATATAACAAATAAATTTTTAAAAAAATAAATAGGTGATGAAATCGAGATAAAAATAAAGGTAAAATAACATTAATGTGGGAAAAGGGAATTGATGTTATTGCATATAAAAAGGTAAAAATATATATGAACAACGGGAGACATAGATGAGCTTGGATCAAAACCCGACCGATTCGGCGCCAGCCAGTGATCTTATAGGTGGGCAATCAACATTCAGTTGAAAGAGAGAAACTGTTAATATTATGTGTATTGTTTTTACGAATGTGAACAAACATTTTAAATTTCTATATTTTTATATTAATTTATTAATATTAATTATAAAGTATGATTAAAGAGATTAAGTAACAGTGCTTAAAACATAATGAATAAAAGTAACTAAAATGAAATTAAGATTATCAAATATTACGATTAACTTACAGAAGTAAGAATATATTAGAATATGCTTTAGGTCTAGGTAAATTTCAAAGTAAAATTAAAATGAATTAATAGAAGTACAACGAGGCTATATTGACGACGGTTACGATGATATGTTTATAAACATAATAAACATAAGAGGATTCATTCGTAGATTAGAAATTTCTTTAGCAAGATTGTAACGTTAATTTCTTTGTATGTTTACAATTTATTGCCGTATCATATCACCAATTCAACAGATTGTCTTTGTTCGACTATTCAATTATTTGTATTTTCTTCTGCAGGCAGAGAAGGCACGGTTCCTTTAGAGACCTCCATATTCTAGCTTGTTTAAGGATTTTCCATTTAACTTTGGGTGTTTTATCATTGTCTTTTAATTCCCCAAAATACTTGGAAAGTGAAATCATGCTTCGTTTTTCTGGGTTATTAAATAATGAGATATGGTTATAAAAGCACTTTTTGAAATCATTCATTGAACTTCCGATGTAAAAGTAAGCAGAGGAAGTTTTTGTCTTAGAAACATTAACCTAATCCCGATAGGTTATCTACCTATCGGGGTTAGGTTCTAATTTAACACTGCATAATAAATAAATTTTTGCTCTACTTTTGTATTGAGACCTGTTTTAAATTAATGTTTTGAACGCTGAAATCTTACTCTTCGATCTTTTACATTTGTATATATATATATATATATATATATATATATATATATATATATATATATATATATGATAGATAGATAGATATCTGTGTGTGTGTGTGTGTGTGTGTGTGTGTGTGTGTGTGTGTGTGTGTTGTGTGTGTGTGTGTGTGTGTGGGTAGGTAGGTAATTATTTGGTAATCCGTATGGATAATTCCAATGAGGATATAATCCAGAGAGCTCAATGTAAGAACAGAGCAAACCTAATATATAAAGACAGTAAAATCGACCGTGCTAACCAAACGCTCCTCTGTGGTCGGAACGGTTAAGGCACGTCAGGCTATATGACGGTTCCGTATAGGATACAGGTTCGATTCCTGTCGGAGGACGAAAATTTTCTATGAAAATTCCTCGGACATTTAGGCCGGTAAATGTTGTTTAATACTGTTTATTATGAAACAGAGCATTTACTTAAATATTTGTATCTATAAAAAGAATGTATAAACATAAAAATATCTTATATATATATATATATATATATATATATATGTGTGTCTGTCTGTGTAAGTCGTCCTTATAAGGTACAAAGAATGGTAACTTAAACAATATGGCATCCTTACAAAATCATGGTGAGAGTTGGATAAAAATCCAATCCAAAGAGGATACAGTAGTCACAAAACTTTAAAATTTTGAGTTCGCCAGTTTGGATCATCAGAATATTACAAGGCGAAATTAAATTGCATAAGGCAAACATGATTGGAATAATTTTATAATTGTGTTACAGAGGAAGAATCAAAGGAGAACGTGTAGAGCATTGCAAATTTCATACTGTACTAGTAGATATTCCCTTGCCTTTATTTTGAGGAAATATATGTTTTAATATAGGAGATAAGGAAACTGAATATAGAATATTCTGCGCTAAGTGTAGTTTTGTCCATCACCGCAATATGCTACAAAATCCCAAATAATAAACCGAGGACACGTGTCATATTATAAATGCCCTCGTCAAATGTAGATTTGCATATGGTGACTGTCTAGTCGTAGCGTATATGTGGCACAAAGTAGAATGGTTGGGGCACCAAGTCAGTATCGAATTGATCGTAATTGATCTAGTGAGACAAGCCTGGTAGCCATCACACGTTGTCGAAGAGGTCGTAGACTCGCATATGGATGTCATGCGCTGCATTCACCACATTCAGAAAAGTCTAAATTGTCAATTGTATAAAATCTCTTTTTTAGATTAATGATTTAAAATAGTTTCGAGTGAATGAAGCCTGAATGTTTTAGTGATGATCACTCTTCATCGGACCTTGTAGATTGGCACTACAGAATTGCCAAGAACTCTACCAAATATCAGAAAAAAATATCAATTGAGTATGCATCTGTTTAACTTGCGATACGAAGATAGTACCCTGTTTAGTTAATTATGCATTCCTTTGCTGGTGAAACTGGAGTGACCTCTTAAGGGTGCAGGTTTGTGTGATGGTATATGGAGGCTGTGGGCTGTGGACTGCCTAGACTACATACCCACCTCTAGGCAGTATCGATATTATCCAAAGGAACATAAGGCTTTACATTTGGGACAAGCTTGCCTTGAGGAGGTACCGGAAAGTTGAAAATGTTGACAGCCAACGACTTTGGGATACTAATCCGGATTTTCGGTTTGGATTTAATTCCATAAACTTTTTCGTGTTTGGATGTGACAGCAAGGCAGCGCAGGTTTAAAATCAGAGTTTTCCTTCCTCTAGATGGCCTGACTTCCTGTACTCTCGAGCTCCATTTACCTGAAGCAACTGGTTTGGTGTACCATATATATATATATATATATATATATATATATATATATATATATATATATATATATATATATGTGTGTGTGTGTGTGTGTGTGTGTGTGTGTGTGTGTGTGTGTGTGTGTGTCCAGTTTATTTGCATCTTCCTTTTTATTGGTTCAGAGGGTGTGCCTTTTAGCTAGGCGAAATTCGCGTGCGATTAATTGTTGTTATTTTTCGGCTAATGTTCGAGTGATATTTGTTAACCGTTCTATTTTCTCTCCCATTCATAAGGATGTCCTCCCCAACTCCATCATGTTAATTCAGTGATTTATAAATATAAGTGTAGTTGTGGACTCGACTACATAGGGAGGACGTCTCAAGGTTTGGATTTGAGAATAAAGAAACACTTACCCCTCCGGCCCCACTAGGATTTTCTATCCGGATGCCAGGAAAAGTCAATTCTATTACAGATCATGTTATAAATAGTAGGAATTGTGTCTTTGATTTTAGGGTGTACCGTTTTTCTATTTTATCGAGGTTCCTCTTCTCATATCACCTCAGGTTTCTAGAGTCCTTGTGTATCAGACACCGTGGCCATTTCCCTCTGTAAACAGAGGGAATGATTACTGGGTCTGAATGTTATTGGACTCTAGCTTTCTTGAAATTCACAGTTTTTTCCTTCCATTGGTTATCATTAATATCAATTAAATTTACACGTTTATATGTTTTATATCCGAGAAATAAATTTGATAAGGTTGGGACGAAACCGGTTGTTTGTTTTTAACTTTTAAAATGTCATATAAATTATTCTTATTCCTAGCTATCCTTAAATTTTGTACTACAAAAAACGTCATCTACACACACACCACCTGAAAATTGCATTTGCATGAAACTCCGAGTAATGCAAATGGTGCAGGATAATATTTGTACTTATTAATATATATAATTTGTAGCTCTGTTACATAACATCGAGCTCTGTTTCCATAACACCAGCACTTTATGTGCAATTCATATATATATATATATATATATATATAGGTCATTTTGGATGCGCAGTTAGCATTTATTTCACTTAATACAGATGTGTTTTTCAGTGCAATCTTCATTATTGTCAATTCTTTTAATTCAACGTTATTATTAAAATTATATAATGCAAGTTTAAAGTTTAGTATATATATATATATATATATATATATATATATATATATATATATATATATAAAAAGGAATAAATGTTTCTACAATATCTACCTATAGTTTCACACTGAAAAGGGTAGAGTGCTTCATGACACACATAATGTCAAAGTTAAATTTTATAAACTAAATTTCGACACGACTGTCAGTTTCATGCGCAGTGCACAAATCCAGGCGCCCGGTGTCTGACGTTGAAAATAAGCACCTATATACACCCAGGCAAATTAAAAATGACAAGATTCATAGCAGGTAATAACTGTGACCAAACTGGTTCGTGGGAAGAGTAGCCTAATCGGTCCATATATATATATATATATATATATATATATATATATATATATATATATATATATCAGAAATGGTTTTACAATGAGTGAAAAATTGGTCAGTCTTAAGTAGAGCAAAAGTGCCATTGAGGAAGAGCTTGCCTTTAAGGCTAACAAAGACACATATCCTTCAAAGTTCTCTGTCGATATGATTTTGGAGTCTATGCAAATCAATATAAACCTAGTTACAAACATACAGACGCATATACATAAGTTTAGAAAAATGTATAAAACTCATTGACGTGAAAAATGTTAATAAAAAAACTCGTTTTAATCATTATCGCATTATTTTCGAAAAAAGATTTTTTGGAATTTAAACTGATTTATTAATGGAATTCTTCAGTTTCATCGTGTATTCCTATTGGCCGACAGATTAACCTACTACCAATTATCCTTACCCGGAGCGCGTGTGTTGCAGCAAAAAGAGGGAAAATCTTAAGGGAGTGATCCTCTGTGATTAGCGCTTGTTTTCATTTATATTTTAACATGTTTAGCCGCGTGTTCATCGTGGAAAAGGCGTAAACATTGCCTGTTCCCACGTTAGCGCCTTTACTTAATCGTGTCCGAAGGAGAAGAAAACACGCCGATTGGCAAAGAGCAACTGTATTAAATATTTTTCTCAAACAATAGGCATCAGCAATTGCATTTATTTTCATCGCCCAAAAAGCCATAATTGTAAATTATGCTAAGAGAAAAAATGATCAATAATTAGTTTTAAAAACTAAAATAAACTTGTCAACAAGAAAACTGAAATAATGATAAATTGTAGATAGATAAATAAATATTTACTTTGTCATTTAAGCACAAATTAAAAATAAAGAAATCAATATTAGTATAATAAATTTATTATAAACTGTAAATAAATAAATGAATGAAATAAATATAACATAAATTTTGATTTATTCATAAATAAATAAACGTACAAGTATTAAACATATACATCTATACGCTGGTGTGTGCCTGTGCTTATAAATATATACATCAGCACACACAAACAAACATAAAAAATTACGAACCTAACCTACCCCCTACTACAAACCCCAATATATAACACCAAGACCAAAACAAATAAACTACTAATTTAGTAATTACATATATGTGCGTACATGCAGAGCGTGCGAGCAGTGAGTGCGTGAATACACACACACACACACATATATATATATATATATATATATGAAAATAAAGGAACCCACGCTCAACCAAATTACATTTCAAACTAGTCCCAACATATTAGAGTGCATTTAAATACATGGTGCTGGTGATAACATTTCTTTCTCTCGCGTAGTCACGTACGACGTCATAGAATCGCATTACGAGATAACCATCTGCGTCTTCTATTCCGCGACCGTTATCGTCGCATAGCATACTTCTATGTAAACATAATAGGATGTAATATTTGATGGTGAACATCTCTCTTGTAGTGTCCATATGGCCACTCTGATGATGGCAGAGACGAAGGAAGTGCATAATAAAAAAACATGCAAATATTGGACAGTGTTGTGATTATTTTCTCCCGAAACTAAAGCTACTTTACGAAGATTAGAATAGCACATGGTCAAGCATAATATACATTTGTTGTCTGTTATATTTAATAATATATATATATATATATATATATATATATATATATATATATATATATATATATATAGTTATATATTTATATTTAACAATATATATATATTGTTATATTTAACAATATATATATATTGTTATATTTAACAATATATATATATATATATATATGTGTGTATGTGTGTGTATATATTCAAACAAAAAATTCTAATAACCCAACCAACAATGATTAAGACTCTAAAAGTAACTTCACTATTTAAGCACTAGATTATTAATAACAAAGTACCATCTACTATTTAATCCGTAATATCATTAATATATATATATATATATATATATATATATATATATATATATATATATATATATATTTTTATGCATAAATATCAATTATTTATGTATAAAACAAAATACTACTTCCCTAGAAAGAAATAGACGACTAAAAATTTAAAATCGGTGTCATGCCTAGAGATTGAAAGAACTCGCCCCAAATGTCAAATGTCGAAAGAAATGAAGTAAAAAGAAAAAAAAGAAGAAGAAAGGCTAAAAAGTGAGTGTAAAGTGAAAAAAAAAAAACGAAGAAAAGAATAAATGATCACGACACACTACACTTACACACAACCGCGCAGATGGGCTCACGCACGCGAACGCACAGACGGGCACATAGGTGCACGCGCACAAACGCACAGACGAACACAAAGAATACGAAAAAGACTGACATCAATGTTAATTGTATAAAAAAGAACAAATCGTAAACATAAGCAGTAAATAGGTGATAACCCTGATGAGTGAACAGACAGGTCCGCCTATGATAGACTTGAGTCGGGATGCTAATGTTAATATCAATCAGCTAATTGACAAAGTTTTACTCATATTAAACCTATATATATCTGACTTGCAAATAAATTTATTTAAAACAATTTATTTTAAAACAAAGCATCCGTAGAGAGATAGCAGCCATTTTATATGATATGCTCAGCCACATTGTTTGAAATGAGAGAGCTTGATCCTTCATGTTTCTCTTTGAATTTCATCTCAGGAATGTAATATTGAAATCCTAGATGGTACGTTGAACTTTTGTATATCAGTTATGTAATAAATATATTTGCTTCTCTATGTGATATTTATAATCCAAGATACTTGCATTTAAATTGGGTGCCGTCTTTATGGGACACTCTGTATATGTGTGAATATATATATATATATATATATATATATATGAAGAAAAATATACGGAAAAAACAAACAAAAATCCTAATATGCAATTATGCTGTTTTAATGTTAATATAATGTCAACGTCGGACGTTTCGGTCTAGTAGACCATCTTCAGGACATAGAAAAGGGGAAATATTAAATAAGCCGGGTCTAGTATTCACCGTGCGTGAGATAGATATATTTTCTAGCAAGATTAATTGCTCGACAAACGTACATATAAGTTTTAGATTAAAATAAAATTCTTTTCATTTTTCATTCAAAATACTCTATTTTAGGAATACGTTTTCACAACATCGCCCACGTGACGCCGACGTGATCATATTGAAACAGAACGCTGATCTTGAAAAATTTCAGTTATCTGTTTTGATTAGTCTTACTTTTATTTCCATCGTCTTTTCATGTTGAATTAAATATAGTCAAATGTTAATTGTTTTATGAATATGTCCTGAAGATGATCTACTAGACCGAAAACGTCCGACGTTGACATTATATTAACATTAAAACAGCATAATTGAATATTAGGATTTCTGTTTGTTTTTATGTATATTTTTCTTCATACTGTCAAATCTATATCCATATATTTGCTTATATATATATATATATATATATATATATATATATATATATATATATATTGGATTGTTTTATTCTAGCATTAATGCATTGAGTCGCGTTTTTTTTTCTCATTCTGATGACTGGTGACCTATTTAAGAGACATCTTTTCCCAATAAAATATCATCTACAATGACCTTCTACCTTGCAAAGAAATTCATTTGTTATCGAGAAAGTGCTTAAAACCATTTGTCAAGATATTTCATCGTATCCCACTTGTACTTTCTTACGACCACATCACCTTGAAACACCGATTCCCGTAGGATGGTAGAACCTAAGCAACTTTGTGCCTGATTAGCACGTCGATAAGTGACCGCCTGTGTGTGCGGTAGGTGTAATGGCTAATGACTCGGAATTGATGCGGTCTTTATATTCAATACGCTCAAATAACCTTTGAAAAATATTAGTCCACTTCTTCTCCCCCTAGCTATGGGTTAGTTAGTAAGACTTGTATCACAAAAACCATTATAATCTAAAAATAAATAAATGAATAAAACGGAGTAAAAATATTGAAACTTCGGATTAAATAGTCCGTAAAGATTGATATGTCGGTAAACAAAAACAACAATTTAATTGTATAGCAAGAAATATATACGTTGCATCTAGCAATAAGGGCAAGTTACTCAACGTGATATATATATATATATATATATATATATATATATATATATATATATATATAAAAAAAAAAGAAAAGAACAGTAAGATATATAATCCGGTGTTCTTATTGATATTTTTATTTTTACAAAACAGTGCTCAATTACAGAGGATAAATATTATAAATTAACTGATTTAAAAATATGGTTCCATCGCTAACAAGGAAAAACATAAACTAAAATCTTGAAAAACATAAACTAAAAACTTCAAATTCAATTTTATAAATAAATTCAATGCATTAGTTCTGTTTCATCTTCGAGTGAATTTTGGAATAACTTATTTTCAAATAACAGTTATACAGATCATTTAGACAGGGGCAATAGCGTGTTCATATATATATATATATATATATATATATGTGTGTGTGTGTGTGTGTGTGTGTGTGTGTGTGTGTGTGTGTGTGTGTGTGTGTGTGTGTGTGTGTTATTTTTATCCTTGATATTAGGGCCTATGAAAAGTAATTCATTTGTTTTTAACAGAACATTACGCCAGAGATTGTTTCATGCACTACCTGGGAATATAATGATTACCAATGAATTATACCAATCTATCTATCTATCTATCTATCTATCTATATATATATATATATATATATATATATATATATATATATATATATAACCAGAAACTCATGTTTAGGTTGATGGTCAAAATATCAAATACGTTAACGCATTAAACTACTAAAGACTGTTCTAGCTGCACACTTGACGATGAGATTTTCAACCGAATTGCTAAAGCCAGCACTGCATTCGGTAAACTTCATCATCGCCTTTGAAATTAACATGGTATCAGGCTGGACACTAAACTTCAAGTTTGCATGGCTGCTTTATTTACCATCTTGGTGTCTGGTTCTTAATCATTGACATCGTATCACTGCCATATAAACCAACACCTTTTTCCACAAAGGTTGCATCATGCAATATCTTTCCGCGAGAAAGTTTCAAATTCAGACATGTTTACCATGTTCAGCATTGGAGACATAGAGAGCTTTCTCAGGACATCGCAATTGCGTTGGGTTAGTCATGGGGGTCAAGATGGATGATGACCTATACCGAAGGTCCTGATGTACAGCCAGCTATCGAATGGTTGGCGAAACGTTGGGAGGCCATGGTTAAGGTACTGAAACTGAAAAACAACCTTACGGCCGTCAACATTCCACATAGATCGTTTGAGACGATAGCAAATGAGACGGCTGAATATCAGACGTTGCCCTGGGATCGAACAGCCCAGAGGCACTTCCATCAACCATTTGCGCGAGATACGAGCTAGAAGAAAAACAGCAGCAAGCATACTTGCATTCAGGAGTCTAACCATTGTGAGTTGTGTGGTCTTCGCTAAAACGTCATTCAGGGACTGAAATGCCATAAAAGGCATTAGCACCAATTAGCTGTATGAGTAGCATCGGGGCTAAGAGACAATTTGTCGAAAACTCATACATCGTAATCGACGGGAATAATCACACACACACACACACACACACACACACACACACACACACACACACACACATATATATATATATATATATATATATATATATATATATATATATATATATATATATTCTTTGTCAAATTCCAGATGAGCAGTGACCGGCCAGAACTTGTGTTTCATGCGTTTTCACGCAATAATCAGGAGGTCGGTATCTGTAAAGACATTGTAAAATGGAAACTCTTATACAACCAGGCGAGCCAGAGATGGTGATCCAACAAAACTCGTTAGTGGGGTGGGTAACCTTTCCATCTAAGGGCGAAATAGCCGAAAACCAAAATAAATAAAATTTTCCACAAGAAAAGGCTAGCCGGTGTTGCAAAAAAAGTGCTGAATACCATAGGGAACCATATTACCATGGTAGAGGAATTTAGAGCTTCAAGCAAAAAAGTTCACTACAATAATTATGATATATTCCGATATATAGTGCTGATGTTAACAAAATATGTTTGATGTAATACAAATAGTATATATTAATAAATATACGTATTTTCCCTCACCAATAGCACGACTCGAAGATTCATGCATAAATCAAACTTTATGTGCTGAACATAGAATGACCGATACGTATTTGTTTTTAAATCTGGTTATCGCAATGTTGGCGCAGTTATATATTAAACTGTTATTACAGTTTTTTATTATTTTAAAAATTATATTCGGCATTTATATAAATAAAGGGCAGTGTACGTCTGTCCGTCCGTATTTTCGATCTCGATGAACCTGAAGTGACACGCGATTAAAAATAATACAAAATTTATATAATTTCGCTGATCGAATTTTTCTCGCATTCCCACACTGAGACTTACTAAACACCTAAAAGAAATCCTTATTCAGTAGTATTAAATCATACACTATTTTATTCTAGGGTAAGTCCAAATAATGAAAATAGATTATAGCATAAAAAGCACATCAGTCAAAAATAGAATATTTATTTATATATATAATAAATATATATATTATAAATTCGATGCAATATTTATTTATACAATAAATTCAGTGTAATATACTGCGAAATGATGACTTTGAAATAGCGATTACGAAATGCATTACACGTCCATAACAGTACTCACATCCATTGATTTGCCGCTGTAAACATTTAGCAAGCACTGCATTTAGCAGCATAAATTCCAATGGGTATATGTTTCTGTATGGTGTATGACGGACTTAAGTTTCGTTAATATTTTCATGTTACACTCTTTTATCAAACTGTCATGTCATACAAAGTAAAGGAGTTATGGGTTATTAGTAAAAAGTTGAAGCTCAACTGCCATACCCACCAACATCCGCTTCTTACATAGCCAGTATAATAATATAAGAGACATTAATTTCAAAGTGGCCCTCGTAGAAAAGTGGGCATTTATCTTTGAAGTCCACAATAAAAGGACGAGAATCAATTAAACAATTACTAGAAATTGCCCTTGTGGTGGAGAATCAATCTAAAAATGCCATGTTACTTCAAGATGCAGGCAATCATGGCTCTCGAGAGATTTATTTTCTGTGAATTGCCATTCTTTCATGGGAAAGGTAGTAGAGTGGTTTCCTGGTACTTTCTTCACACGTTTGTATTCAGTTTTCCTTTTCTTAGACTGGTTCTCACCGAAGGTGACAGAGACCAATCTAATTTGATATTTACCCCACAGGTACAGTGGAAGTATAAATGGATCCATACCGTTCCCAAAGGCATTAGTGCCAAAGTGAGGCCTTAATGGGAGTTATAAGTGAAGGTAGCAAACTGGCTCAAAGGAATTTTAAAAACCTGCACGTCAATAATAACAATGATATACTGGGAAATGAAATGGATTCAACCAGGTAAAAATCAGTTATCTATACAAAACTGAAGCTGCCCTGAAAAGCAACATATAGGAAATTTAACAAAGAAATTCAGACCGAACACACTAGCGAAACAACGCAAACAGGATCTGATAGATGTCGATACTATACTGTACTATAAGTTTATCTAGTGTTATTCTAACATAGCTGTGAATAACAAGAACGCCAGGAACTCACCTGCGAACTAATGAAGCTGCATGCTACGTCTGTCAGAATAGTATTCATAATAATTACTGAGGAAGAACATGGTTCAACCATGTAAAAAAACAAACTTCTCTGAACAAACCTGAGGATTCTATAGAAAACTGATATGGAAAGGGATATATTTGTTCGAAGTAGCAAAGTGGTTGTTGACTACAGTAACCGGTGAGGACAATCTAGCAGGTAACTGTAATGGACTGGTCCTCGTTGTAGTGGTAGGCAATAGGCGAAGACAATAGGCGTATCAATAGGCGTCCTCCTGTATCTCCACATCAGTCTGTATTTATGGCTGGCACCAGCCAATCATATTACTGTGAGGAGGAACCCAAGTGCATGCATATTCATTACATCAAAAACTAAAAAGTTAACTAAGTCTTTGAAATTCAAACCGAACTCACCACTATGTGCTAGATGCAAATAAGTAATGTAAATTCCTCCAGACTGCGGATCGGGCTATGAAAAAGATATGTCAAGACATCAACCAAGATCCAATGAAATTACATCATATGGAGGTCAGGATTGTGTTATTAACTACTGGAAACCGAACTATTGCAAAATCATCAAAGGTGAAAACAGGTCAATTCTAGATTCCAAGAATGTTTGCGATAAACAAAGTTAGGGACGGCAAGAATGTTGCGGAAGGTACGCGATATTTGTCGAATCTTGTTTTTCGAGGATCCCAAAGAATAGTCGCCATACAACTGGTGGCAACATGCATATGTATGTATTAGAATACTGTTGATTTTAATAGGACCAATCAGCACGCATGACTGCATGGAAAGCGCAATCAAGTGGATCAAAATGTCGAAAATACATGGCACAACGACTCTTAATTGTGTCAAGGCAAAGAGAATAACGACGATAAATCCAGAAAATACAGAGAGAACTCAAAAAATGTAAAGAAATACAATTATATGAACACTTCACAAGATAAAAGGATATAATGGTTGATAAATCAACATATATATAGCTACGCAGGAGCAATTTGAAAAGTGAAACTAATTCGAATTTAAAAGTTGCATAAACTTTGTAAAAAATGCAAGTTATACAAAGGCCTAGATAAAGAAATATACAGGAGGACAACGAATATGACTAATGTTAGGCCATCAACCACTTAACTAACGAATGTAGGAAATTAGCCTAGAAAAAAAATAAGGAATAAGCATGGCTAGCTAGAGAAAGTAATACACTGAGAAATATGCAAGCCACTACTTTTGGTCGCACTAAACAGTCTTATATACATAGACCAGAATCAGAATGTATCTTATAAAATACTTTTTGGGTGCTGAGATTCAAATGGATCAGACAATCTTAATCAAATGACGAGCTCTATCATTAAGAAGCATGCCAGATCCAAATGGATCAGACAATCTTGATCAAATGGCTGGATCTGTTATTAGTAAGCATGCCTGATAGTTGAATTTGCTTGAAAAAGAACACTAATGATAATGGTGGGATCAGCCGTTTTCTTATAAGGAAACTTTCGAGATTCATTAACCGAACCATTAGCTTTGCTGTCGTTTGAAATATATAAAATCTTTCTCTAAAAATGTCTTTCAGGAAAATAGGTTTCTCAAGTCCACTAACTGTTATCGTTCTTGATCCAATGTCGTCGTTCTACCTCAGGTTAGTGGAAAACGTGTGACCAAAAAGGTGTAGAGAGACGCTATCGGGAAGGTGACCATCAGCCATGCACATAGGAGACTGGGAGGTTTCTCTATAGTAGGTAAATGAGAGCAGTTTCGTTTTGGAGGCATTAAAATTTACAAGATTTTTCTTGCCCTGGTCAGCCACAGATTGAAGGTCCTTTTCAAGATTAACGGCCAGGTTGACTTTGTCAACAAAGCCGAATTTATTATTGAAACAGGAGTAAATGATAGTGTCGTCTGCGTAGATGCCGACTTGAGAACTGATGACATCAGGAAGATCATTGAGGAAGATCAAAAACAGTGTAGGAGCCAGGATAGAGGATTGGGGAACACCAGCGTTTGTATGAAAGGGACTGGGGGAGAATCCGTTTAGGACGGACTTCATTTCATGGTGTGAAAGGAATGATTGGATTAAACCAAATAATCGTTCTGTAATACCGTATCCCTGAAGCTTCCGTAGAAGGTCGGCATGCCAAACCCTATCAAACGCCTTAGAGATATTTAGAGTCACAGTTAGAACTTCGCCGTTATTATCAAGAGCTTGCTATAAAATTTCACTTATGGCCGTAAGCACGTCAGCAGTGGACTGGGCAAAGCGGAAACCATACTACGCAAGGGACGTCGGCAACTCCTCCATTCCCCTTCGTATTTCACCTGAGCCACTCACTTTGATTGCCATTTTGACAAATCCGATTTTAGAACAGGCGTGGCTTAGCTCCAAATAATTAATTTTAATTATTGCTCCAATTTTTCTTCAACGGAATTCCTCGACCCAGGCCCCATTCCCTCAGTCTGACATTCACCAGCTGTTCCCTTGACAATCTTCTTAGCAAGTTTCGTGACACACGTGGTTTGGTTCTTATCTATGACAGTTCCTAGTCCTCCGTCCACTTGAACCTATCATACTTCCTGGTTAATACTATCAAAGGAGTTATAAAAAAAGTAACGTTTGTCGATCCATTATTGCCTCTGTCCTGAGAAAACATGGCATTACAGAAAGAAAAAAAATTGGGTAAATATCAGGACTTTGCTGAAGGGCTAAAAAGTTTGACATATATGAGAATCATATCTATTATTAATGACTTCTTTGCAAGTTTACAGAGTTCTGGTTATGTCGATAAACTACACCCAGTAGCAAGGCCTCGGATCGGGAGATTAGAGTTTTTGAGGAGCATAGGGCCGCCTCTAAATTGATATTATTCCCAGGTTCACCCTGACTCGGTTTGGTAGCACTAGTTAGCGTCCCAACTATGGACAAATAGCGCAACCGTATAAAAACACTGTGAAATTATAAAAAGTATATTTTATAGTAAAAATACTACCAATACATTTTACGAAAACAAATTAGCAATAATATATATTTATAGTAAAATCATCAACCATATCTTTTAAAAGCAACATGACAAGCAATATATTTTATCTGCAGTTGAAGACATACAATTGCGTTCAAAATATATTTAGTTCAAGTCATAAAATTGCGTTTAAATTATTTACATTTCAGCATTAAATACACCATAGAGGTTGACATGCCTTTAAACAAAATCAACCAGCCAACAGTCTATAGAGTAAGAAGCAAAAATAAGAAACGTTTGAATGCATTTTAATTTTGAGGGAGTCTCGAAATTATCTTGTCCACAATACTCCTAAAATCTGTAAGAATACTGGGTGGGTAGACAGATATAGACTTGCTATCACTTGATCCCCAAACTAGAAGAACCAAATAATGTCTTGAAAACGAAAGCAATAAAAATATATAACATCCCTAGATGAATATGCAAGTGTGTAAAAAGCATATGCTGCGCAATGGCTTTCGAATTTCTATGCTCGGAGCCTTTTTGATCACCTACCGATTTTGCATTCTCGTCCACACAGATCTATTACGTCGTCGACACTAATTAAAGAAGGCGTGGCCACAACCTCGACCTGGGCATCTCTATTTATCATCATTACAAAGTTCATTTGAAAACATGACAGCTGAGTTAGTCCTCCGGGTCTCCGGAAAGAGAGCTTTATAATATCCCTATTATACGAGTTTATTCCGCTGGGTGATCGCGTTTGCCTGGGCACGCTCGATTTAAAGAATTTTGATATCCGAAATTCAAATCCAAATATCGTACCGTAATAATTTGTGCGCCAACCTCTCAGGGGAGGAGGAGATAATGCGAACAGGATCGTGGTACAATTTCTTAAATGTCGACCAAAATTTTTCCCCTGTGTGCGCATGAGCTAATATTGGTCTAATGTTTCAGTGTTTATCCACGGACATCACTCCCATCCATTAATGTCGTGTCTTAGCAAAAGCGGTAAGGCCCGAAAGAGAATAATTATCCAGTGATGGACTATTGCTTCGCTAACTATGTGAATGTTGGACGCGCGTCCAATTCAAGCGACAGCGTTCTAATTGAGGTGTGATAGATCACATAGACCCCACCATCAGATTGTCTCCCTTTGTTTGCCTCTTCTTTTCTATTATACGCAGGTTTTACCCGATTTGTTGTTTTTTTTTTTTTCTTTTTTTTTTTATTATTGTTCTAGTTTTCTTCCTTGCTTTCTTTCTCTTATCCCTCCTTTGGAATTTGAAGTATAAGTTCGTGGGATGAGAAACGAATGAAAATAAATAGAAATGGCAAAAATAAAAACAAGAAAGAAAAAGTTAAGGAGTGGAGTGTTTACTAGATATGCAACGGCACATCAATTTAAGCCAAGCTTTAGCATGGGTCATCGTAGTCAAAGAAAAAAAAATAAAGAAAAAAATAGACAAAAAAAAAAAAAAAATTGCTGAATTTGTTTGCTGATGTCTAGAATGTTAGTTTATGTTTTATTAGTTCGGGTTTCCCTCGCAAATCTTACGGAAGACTCCTTATGCCAGTGTCTCGAACAGTGCATAGCCGGGAAGAAAAATTGAATCATTCGACGGTGCGTCTAATTTTGTGAGGATTGTGGAAACCCTGTGAAACGGAGACAAAGACATGAACAGGCACACAGAAAGAGAGAATACCAAAAAGAAGTAAAATAGAAAACTTCTGTGAATTCATACGTCTAGGTGCCCGTGGGAATGGCGGTGTTGTAGACTGCGAGCGAAACAGAAAGAGTCGATTAAATGGGGAAATCGATCACATGTCCTGATATGAGTTTACTGGTGAGTGAAGCGTTTCTAAGATAAAAAGATATCTGGCAGCTATCCAATACGATGATTGCTTTCATCTATCTATCTATCTATCTATCTATCT
The DNA here is from genome assembly GCA_903632075.3 of Acanthosepion pharaonis. Taxonomy (NCBI): domain Eukaryota; kingdom Metazoa; phylum Mollusca; class Cephalopoda; order Sepiida; family Sepiidae; genus Acanthosepion; species Acanthosepion pharaonis. The sequence continues at coordinate 318,746 of CAHIKZ030002725.1, read as the reverse complement.
ATCTATCTATCTATCTATCTATCTACGGCAATATCACGTTGAAAAACCGGTTCTCGTATGTTCACTGAAGTTAAGCAACGTCGAACCTGGTCAGCATCTAGATGGTTGAACGCTTGGGATTGTCCCAGGTGCGGTAAGCTTGGATAAGCGGGTGGTGTAACGGATAACGACTCGGAATTGGAATGGAGAGTCGACTTCCAATTCCACTGGGATTTGTTATGTTTACTTACGCGCAAATAACTTTGGCAAAGGTATAGATCCACTTCTTCAGCCCTCGGATAGGGATTAATTAATAGCACTTGTATCAGTAAATCATTATTATCTCTCAACGATTCTTGCAATCTAAAAAAATAACCTTTCCTGGCTTTAAATGATTTGCAAAAAGTGGATAAGCCGTAAAAAAACACATTAAATCAACATATATATATATCCAAATAAGAGAAAGGACAAATGCAGTAAAAATCCACAGTTCGTAGCATTTACTTTCACTACCATCGCCCGAGGAAGTACAATTAAAAAACAAAACATTATTCCAATTTCCCAAAGCAGTATTCAAATTTCGAGTCTATGCAGAAGCAGAAAGAATGATAAAGTCATTTTGAACTGGTTTTAATTTTTAAAAATTAAATTATGGTTATCAAGTTATTTCTCAAAATTTGTTAACGTTAATATTTCCTTAAATGTGATAAATATGCAAGATATATATATATATATATATATATATATATATATATAACGTACGTTATATATATATATATATATATATATATATATATATATATATAAAATGGGCAGTGGTTAGTATGTTCGCTTCCTGACCATGAGGCCCGTTTTCTTATCCCACCATGGTCGATTTGTCAAGAAGGTGACGTCTTGATGTTATCGGTATGGTACAGTCACAGCGTGTGACACCTTTGGAAAGTGCCTGAAAAACATACCAAGGGTCAGTGAATTTGGGTAGACGGAACTCTACGAAGGTTGTGCTAGCATGAAGTCACAAGTCATCGTGACCGAGTGTTTGACCGTGCTAGCCTTGCTAAGACTGATGATTACGTTAGATAAGGTGTTCTCTCCCAGAAACCGTAACCAAGATCCCTTCAGCATAGTTGCTGTTTAAAACCCGGGTGAGTTCTGTTGAAAAACACAAAATATGCCTGAGCAGGCGTCTGCAAGAGAGATTAACGAACCGTCCTAGTAGACGAGTTTCATGGGTGCCACGCCGTGGTATAGTGGTTAGAAAACTAAACTCGCTTCTCGTGGCATCCAGTATTGTACGCACATGTTCTCTTTCCTTTTTTCTTTAAGAGATCTGAATATACCATAAAATAGTATTATACGGCGATTGTCGTAATAAAGAATTTCAGTAATTTAAAACTTTGACGATCCTTTATGTAATATACTGCATGTTATATTTGAATTTATAGTACTAGTGTTTCTTATAGTTTTAATGTCAATTTTTTTCAAATAGTAAATGATCATGGCTTTCCACAACCTCCTTTTCTTTTCTATGTATGAACTGCTATGTCGTTTTTCTAAATATAATGTAGTTGTTTGCCGTTATGTTTTCCGCTGGAGTATATATTAGATTTTCAAAACATAATATTAAGAATGACATCACTACTTGATTCTATTTATTCCCAAACTGTGATCGAATTTATAAGGTCGCTACCCATTTTCAAAAAGTAAATAGTTTCACTTGAATAATTAAAGTTTAATTATAAAATGCATGGATAAAATGGTTGCATATTTATAAAGATCACAAAATATAGACTGCAGCAAAAATACCTCCCAGATTCTAAAGGTTGACAAAAAGATCAAGGTATCAACTATTAAAATGATTGTTTCACTGCTGTTTTAAAAAAATGGCTATAGTTTTTATTCATTTGGTTTTAAAAATAATATACTCCAAATGGGGAACTCTCTTCGTCATACACTTTTGTAGGCGATTTCAAAATTTTCCAAAACTCGAAAGTTCGAACGCTTCAGAATCTTCCAGATTGTTTTATTTAAGTGATGACCCTGTGGCCCTGAATTTCTCAACCCATAGCAGTATTGATTTTCTATCCGGAACAACACCATTCCGACGTAAATGAATAAAAGAAGCTCTTTGGTTTGCAATTACAGATTCACCAGCTTTCAAAAATATTTCAACAGCAAATGCACGGTGTGCACCTGTCAAGCTATAGGGGTATCTGATGATACAGTAAAAATATGGTAAGACATTAGCATGATTAAGACAGCATTGTTTTTTGCCTAAGTTCACTAGTACCACGCAGGTGACAGTTTAAAATGTGGGAGGTATTTCTGTATTAATTGGTAATAAAAATAAAACATTTTTTTTTAAATTGATTATTAGAGCTTATGAAATTAGTTATTACTGTTTAGCAAGAACAGGAAGTTTTCTCAAGATATAAGGAATATTCTGGTAGAACTAAATGATGAAGCAGATATTTTTATGCGGCTTTATTTTTATTATTATTATTATTATTATTATTATTATTATTATTATTATTATTATTATTATTCCCCTCCTAATCCACACAGTACTTCTCCACTTCTCTCAGCATAGAGTAAGTACTGAGATATATTCGGAAACTATCTACAGGCAAACACTGGGTCATATTATTCAGTGAGGGATCTTTTGTCTTGGTTGGAAACCAGTCTAGGAGAAAGACTACTCTGAATCCAATACCTAATATAGTGAGGATATGGACCTTTATTCTGCAGGAGACTTTAATTACACAAAGTTGGGGGAGAAAGAAGAGTTTGACTTTATAATGCTCTTTTTTCTCAGTTATCTGACAACATCAATCGAAGAGTCTTTTCAGCAGAAACACCTAATACTTCTCTTCTGAAATTTGAAATTATTATTTAATATGAAAATATTTAATATTCACATTAAATCCTATTTAGAGACAAGGTTCAAATGTGGGTAGAAAATGGTGTTATATTAAACCCACAAGTAAGTAAAGTTCAGAATCAGCATTCTTTCATTTTACCACCTTTTTTTTTTTTTTTTTTTTACTGCGGTTCGATGACTGGTGCTCGTAATCGTAACGGTAATAGAAATATTAGTCGTTTTCCCCATGTGGAAATATTCAGCTTTCATTCGGCTTTCATTGACCGAAATTTTAACGTTACTAACACGTGATATCAATTTCATCTGTTGCTGTTGCTGTTGGTTTGGTTTGGTTTACGGCATATCAATCTTAAAATATTTTCAAAAATGTATTGCTGGTAATTTTTTTTTCCAAAAAATAATGCTGGTAATATATATTTTTAAATGTATTGCTGGTAATATATTTTTTTCTAAAAATTTATTGCTGGTAATATTTTTTAAAATGTATTGCTGGTAATATTTTTCCAAAAATGCATTGCTGGTGTGGCTACTGTTATTTGCTACTGTTCTTTGTTTTTTTTTTTGTTTCTGTAGCACCATTTCACGAGGCTCGAAGAAGGGGTCGTCTTCTGTAAGATCTAAATTCTACATACACTCGAGGCAATTTCTCATTCTTGATCTGAGAAAGCAAATGTATTTATTTGACAGTATACATATCTCCGTAGATGCTTGGAATCCTACTTGACAAATATAAGAAAATCTCGTTCCATTGTGACTGTTTAAGTATATGACTCGAATCGATAAGTTATTTTTTTTGCTTTTGTAGCATCGGGGGTTGTTAGACAAAACTAACCGGTAACATAGATCATTTTAGGTTCAAATTACTTATCTCCTAATTTGTTAGGAACTTCGTAACTACTTCGACGACAGGTTAGACTATAGAATGGATTTCTACTCCAGGTTTGTTCATCAGAATAACTGTGTATATTGAAATACGTAATTATTATGAAATATTCTATTACACTGTACATAGAAATTAGAAATATATAAAAGAAAATTGTTAAATGACAATAAGCCGAATAAGCGGAGTATTTTAAATGTTACTATCTGATATGTTTCAATGTTATGATTAGATCGAAGCTTCCTACATATTCGTAAAGTTATGTATGTGTTTTAACTACGTATTCTCCAGAACGTTTCATAGATGATAGGTGAGCACATCTGAAAGAAAATGTTGCATTTCATCGCATTCCAAATTGAGATAAATTTTAAAATATCTGACATTACCTGGTAATTATCCAAGACGTCTTAATTTAGACAAGATACATTTTAGCCATTATACAGACAAACTGAAACAGGAAACCATGTGATTATGGCAAAACATGATCCACATTTATATCTTCCCTTAAATAAATCTATTAAAATTATACCAAAACAGAATTCCAATTTTCAAAAACAGTATTCAGTTTCCAAAAACAGTATTCCAATTTTCCAAACCTCTATTCTAATTTTCCAAAACAGTATTCCAATTTCTAAAACAGTATCCCAATTTCCAAAGACTGTATTTCAGTTTTGCCAAACAATATCCCAATTTCCCAACACAATATCACAATTTTCAAAAACAGTATTCCATTTTCTTAAAACAGTATTCCAGTTTCCCAAAGCAGTATTCCAACTTCACAAAACAATATTCTATTTTTTCTAAACAGTATTCCTGTTTTCTCCAAAAGTATTCCATTTTTCCGTGAACAGTATTCCAGATTCCCAAAACACTATTCCAAATTTCCAAAACAATATTATAGTTTTCCCAAAACAGTATTCCAGTTTCACAAAACAGTATTCCAATTTCCTAAAATAGTATTCCAATTTCGAGTCAATGCAGAAAGAATAAAATCATTTTTGGAATTGGTTTTAATTTTTTTAAATTAATTTTGGTTAAAATATTTCTCAAATTTGTTAATGTGAATATTTCCTTAAATGTTATATGTATGCAAATATATTTGTTTATATTTCTGAGATGATCTATTGTAACTATTTACACTCTTTACATTGTTCATACTTTTGTCCTCGTGTTTATTACCATATTCACTACGTTTCGGCCGTTGTATGATTCCAGTTGGCAAGTCACTTTTTTGGATCAATCAGCCAACGCTTTTATCCACTGGCCCATGTGTCCTTGATCCAAAAAGTGACTTGACCCAAAGAGTTGTCAGTTAAATACCTGACCACAACAGAGGGAACGAAAACTTCTAGAGATGAGATATCAAGCGAAATTAACTGAAACTGAGATATCCAAAAGCATGGCACGTGGAATTAGAACAATCTACCCACGTGGAAAAAATAGTGTAAATATACAATAATATTTAACAAAAAAGCCCTAAATGATTGCAAATAAAGCAGTATTTTAATACACTATTTATATTATTCGGACTATTGTCCACATCTTTGTCGCCATAATTATTACAACGTTTCGGACGTTGTACGCTCCGGCGTTCTTCAGGTGGTTGTAATGTCGAACTGGACCCTTTATTTCGCTCACTGGGATATACTGTTCTAGTTCCACGTACCATGTTTAATGGATGTCACTTAACAGTTATCTCCTGTAAATTCCACTCTGCAAGTTCTCCACTGCCTTAATCGGGTATTTTTGGGTCCTGTCAATGGATCTAACCAACACCTTTATTCACTGTGCCATGTGTCCTTGAGGAGCGAAATAAAGAGCTTAGTTCGACATTCCAACAACCTGAAGCAGCCCGGAGCGTACAACGGCCGAAACGTTGTAATAAAGATGGCGAAAAAGATGAGGATAATAGCCTGAATAATGTAAATAGTGTACATAATACCACATCTCAGAAATATAGGCAGATACAGTAATTTAACATTTTGCAGGTTTAAATTTCTGATTAAAAATAAATATTGGCATCTTCAAATTTCCCGGAAGTAGACTTTTAAGATATGCATAAATTATTAGAATTATATTGATTTAATAATAAATTACTTCTATATGCAGGATGCGGCATTGGGCAATGATTAATTCTTAATTTTGAGCGGAAGTGGATAGGACAACATGGAGCAATTATGACCATCACGATCACAAGACATAAAGCCAACAAACTTTTCCTTGTGTGATGCACTGAAAGTTCATGTCAAGCAATTTCTGATAAATTTTCTAAAAGAATGTAGAAATGTGTCAAATTGATTGTAGAGATGTTGCTGATCTGGTTCAGCGTTGAATTTAAAATGAAAGGGAACATTTCGAACATCTCAAGTAGTTTGTTAATCATAAAACAATGTTTTGATCTGAGATTACTTGCAAAAAATTTCTTAGACACCTGCAAATTATTTTTGTTCAATAAAAGTTAAGAATTAAAAAAGAATGTTACTTCTTCTGCACACACTACAAGGACACACACGTATGCGTGCGTATGTGTAAGTAAATTATTTTCAAAAAGAGTGTATCTGTAAAGCAACAAAAAAAGTGACAGAGGAAAAACAGTTGGACTTTATCAAGACATTGCCTTAATAAAGTCCCTCTGAGGACGAAATGTGTCGACTAAGAATAGTTATTCTTTTTGACCCAGTTCCGAGACAGTCAGTCTAAAACTGATGAAGACTGGCACATGCCAGTGTTGATCTGTAATAGAATATACCTACATGAGGTAATTTTGGATTTCTTACTGTAATATATATGTTCTGTTATAATAAATACATTGAGCTCTGTCTGTGGATCAGTTGTAATATCTAATGTAACTAGATACATCTGGGTTATATACCAACGGATCTATAACCTGTACTTTATATATATATATATATATATATATATATATATAGATAGATAGATAGATAGATAGATAGATAGATAGATAGATAGATATATTTACATTTCATATTTTTATGTGTTCTATATACATACGCTTTATCTTTGATATTGAGCACTTTCACCTCTAAATATAGAATACCTTAAAACTATATATAGAGAGAGGGCCGTCTTTACCCTGAAGATTCGTTTAGGTGAACCCTAGGTAGGTTTGCCTGGCTTCTTAGGATTATCTTACATAAATATATATATATATATATATATATATATATATATATATATATATATATATATATATATATATCCAAATGTAAATGAACGAAAAGAATATGAATTCAAGCGTTCATAACATTAATTTAAAATAGGTTCTCATTACAAGACTAGAGCAATAAATATTTATTATAAACTGTTACATTAGAGCATGCAAGTTACCGCGACAAAAAGGCATATTTATTTCGACGTCTAAAGACCTTTCGTCGGTCGTTTGACAATAGTTAACTTGCATGTTCTAGTGTAATATACTTATATATATATATATATATATATATATATATATATATATATATATATATATATATATATATATATATCTGATTATTAGGCTAACATTGTTCTATTCTGCTTTTTAATAGTATATAGTTAATTAAAGTTAAATTAACTTATATATGCTATTAGATCAATATTTTTTTTAATATTTCCCTAAGGCATTTAATCCCATTTCGAATTTCTGAGTAATTTTACACGTGTGTTAGTTTTGTTCATGTTTCATCGTGTTTAATCATTGACTGCTAATTGTCAAAATTTCTGGTAAAGGGCTTAACTTATACTTATAAATATTAATAATCTTTTTTCCCCTTTTCTCCATATGCAGTTAGGATTTGAAAAATGACCACTGAGGTTTAAAACGCAACCTCCTGTTCAATGTTGTTACCATAAACTTTTCACAGTATGCAAACTTAAAAAAAAAATGTTTTTAAAACGCCCCGTTTTGCTATCAAAACACATGTTATCGATAATGGCAATTTCCTTATTTTATTCTGCTTCTGTACATAAAATATCCGACCATTTCAATGCAAATACTAAAAGTGTCATGTAAAGAAGAGAAGTGAAAACGGATCTCAGAGACAAGCGATAAAATAGAATATGCAAAAAAAAAAAATGTAAAAACAGCAGAGTCAAAAAAAAGAAAAAAAAAACAAGCCAAACGCGGCAGACATTTTGATAGATGAAGAAGACAAACATCGTGGCGTTTCTAAAAAAAAATACGAATTAGAAGTGAATGAATTATCCCAACGTGCGGCATCGGCGCTCTTTGTTGATTGGAGTTTGATTTCACATTTAAAATCAATCTCTATTTTCAAACTAGCTTCTCCTTTCCACCAAACCCTAGAGAAAAGGACATTGGTAATCGCTGGCCAAGGCCGTCAACCACTCAATGAAAAACCGGTTTCGCCATCCTCCACTCAGCGCCTCCATCTTTACTCCTGTTTCCAGTGCTAACGAAAGCAAATTTCTTTTATTTAACATGACTCACAAGTACACCCCAACCGATGCTATATTCTTTGACGCATCTCTGAACGGAGAAGAAAAAAAAACATGATCTTTGCTTAAGACAATCTTCAGTCGGCGACAAAAACTAGTGGGCATATTTGATTTCATTTGCTTCAGATAAAATGATTAAATGATGAGAATAAACCGACTTAGAATGAGAAAGCGAAGACGTGTTAAGTAAAAGAATAGCCATTCTGAAATTTATGGTTTTCTTTTTTCTAAAGTAATTCGCTCAGTCGTAGATGCGATCAAGTGTCAAAGTCCGCAGGAGGTTTGCAGCACTTCTTGTACCACTCAAACTAAATCAGTTGTTTGTCATTTGATAATGCTTGGCTAAACAATTTGACGGCACATACACTTTTCACCACTTCGACTTATTTACTGTTTTTATGGATGATTTTTCTCTAAGCCAACCACTGCTTTGAAGCCATCTCAAACTATTTGTTTGCGATTATCATAATTGAGTTTTTGTTTCATTTCTTTAGTTTGTAACTTACTTAACACGAATGTTACGTCCTACCCTTACCTAATGTTCTTTTGCTAAATATTCCCCAAATACAAAGCACAAGAACCACGCAAAATAGAATATTAATGAGTGAACTTGTGGTATGGACATAAGAGAAGTAATTATATACGATAGATAACTGCTTACTTTAGATTTGAAGAAACCTTTAATTTTGATAATCAGAGAAGAATCCCGTCGGGTGTATGTTCCTTAAATAACTGTTCTCGTGAAGAATTTGTCTGAATTGAATTATTTTTTTACTACTGTAATACGAAGGGAACTAGGATGATTCGATCCTGTGTCCGATCCTAGCTGTGAAGGTCTGAACTGTTAGAATTAGTTAATGTAAATCTTCTGAAAGTACGCCAAGAAAATAAAGACTGTTTCAATAACTTGGAGCGATTTTAATGTGAATTAAGTTTAAGAGTCTAATGACTTTTTTTTCTTTTTCTTTGAGATTTGACCGGCATTTGAGCGATATTATTTTTCACCCATAATTTCCATGACTTTAATAGCATGATCCGATAGTGAAAAAAAATTTGACCAATAACACTGATTTATTTACTGTTGACTTTGATCTGCCTTAATGAAACACCCTTATATATAATTCGTCTTAATGAAATAAATAATGGACCATTCCCTTTTGATTGCGAGTAAAAACGGAATAACATGATAGATCAGAATCGCTGTTTAGTGTTCAAGAGAAAAAGAAAGCATAAATAATAAGAAGAAAAAGAAAGAAAGAAAGAAAGAAAATGAAGTCGGAGGAGGTGGTAGGACAGTCATGCGTTTAAAGTCTGCTTCAATGAAATGGAAAACCTTACCAATTTTAAATTCATTTGTAACCTCTGACTTTAATAACTTGTCAATGTTGCTAAAATTTAATATATAACAATGCAGTGGTGGAATTTCCCCCAATATATTATATTTCCTTTTCCACACATACACACACGCACGCACAAATATATATATATATATATATATATATATATATATATATATATATATATAATAGAAATCTTCTATGTATAAGAAACTATACTCGTTCGGAAAACATTCGGTGTGTTGGTTTGCAAAAAATTAAACCAATACCAAAGGGAAAAAAGGTATAAAAAAGAAAGAACCAAGAACATGTACGTAAGCTGAAAATAATCGCCTAGCATGCAAGTTCTAAGTCCAAAGAAAAAAAAAAACCGATACGAGTAAGCAAATAACTAAATAAAGTGCCCAATACAGTATGTAGAGCAGACCTAGTTAAACCTAGAGAGCCAGACAAACCTACCAAGGTGTCACCTATGCGGATCGTCAGGGAAGTCTGACTAAAAAGGTAAAGAAAGAACGGAAATTTTATAGTCAATAAACAAAAAACCATAACCACGTGACCAAAAAGGAAAATAAATAAACAAACAACGGGGAGGGTTGGGGAGAAAATGATGAAGGAGGGAGGGGTGTTTAAAGAGAAACACGGATAAGCAAGGGTCGTAACTATTTATTCAATAAAATAAAATAAAAATAAATAAAATAATAAAAATAAAAATAATATAAAATAAATTTTCCGTTCTTTTGTTACCTTTTTAGCCAGCCTTCCCTGACGATCCGTTTAGGTGAAAACTTAGTAGGTTTGTCTGGGTCTCTAGGTTTAACTATATATATATATGTGTGTGTGTGTGTGTGAGAGAGAGAGAGAGAGAGAGAATCTAGTAGGCATTACTTATGTTTGGATAAATAATGACAATTACACGCTCACGCGCGCACACACACATACATATACAGCATATATATTATCATCCAAATCCTTTAATAAAATCGAAACATGTTAGATTGATAAATGTTTCTTATTTGTTATTTATGATCTTATTCTCTCAGATTCTGATCCACATTTAATCTGTATTTGATACGTGTGTGTGTGTGTGTGTGTGTGTGTGTGTGTGTGTGTGTGTGTGTGTGTGTGTGTGTGTGTGTGAAAAGAGATCAATAATGTGTGTGTGTTTGTGCGTGTCTGTGGTATGTACATCCATATATCAGTTTAATATTGAGTAAATCAATTGCAAAACGAAAAAAAGAGATTTTCCGCCATACGCTCCCTCACGATAAGGAAAACCTTCAGACTAATAACACACACACACACACACACACACATACACACACACATATATATATATATATATATATATATATATATATATATATATATATATATATAAAATGTAAAAGAACGAAAGAATATAGTTCAAACGTTCATAACATTAATTTAAAAATGAGCTCAGTATAAGAGTAGAGCAATAAATACTTATTATAAACTGTTACATTTGAGCATGCAAGTTACCGCGATAAAAAGGTATATTTGTTTCAACAAACGTTGTTTACTCTTACCCAGAAAAATGCAAAGACTTTCAGTTTTAAATTTTATTTACTAATGCAACCGACCTCATGCTGCTTTCTGTCGCCTTTTGTTGAAAATTATGTTTTTTTTTACATTTCCTACATTATAGAACGCAGTTAGAATTAGAAGAAAAATGTTATATCTTAAGGCAAAGGTCACAACCTGTTTCTTTTCTGAATTAATCAGTACAATCATTATTAGTCTGAAGAATTTCCTTCTAAAGTCGAAACGCGGTCGAAGCCTGTCGAAAAAGAAACATAATCTAACTAAACTAAAATCCACAGTCCTCAGTGTCTCTAGAAACTCCCCGAAGTCAGTCGTGACAAACATATTATTAGTCTGAAGTTCGCTCTAGTTCAGGGTTGTCCAACCTTTTTTACTTATTGGTCAAATTAGAAATTTAGGTGCATTCACAGAGCCACAAAGATATTTTATTTTAAAAGTTCAACACTTTTGAATATCAAATTTTAATAGCAAATATAATTACAAAAAATACTGACAGTGAAAAAATTATACATACACAAACTAAAATAAATGCAATGCGAGTTTCACATTGCTTTCCTTTTATAATATTATCAATGTCTGCTTTTATGGCACTAGACTTTATTCTAAGAATGGTAATTAAATGGGAATCACTCAATCTATTTCCTTCAGCAATTTCGATGTTTTTCATGCACGACAAGAATTATTCACAACAGTATGCACTAATCTTCATGCATAACAGTTTTCTAGAAAAGCAAAATAATTTTTATATAGCTCTGGCTTTTGACCCACACACCAGTCGGTGCATCTCGGCAAAGGCGTTTGCCCCGTTCACCTTTAAAAAAAAGTAAAAGTATTTGGAGGTGGTGATAGGGCAGTCATGCGTTTAAAGTCTGCTGGAATTAAATGGAAAACCTTACCAATTTTAAATGTTTTCATTTGTAACCTCTGACTTTAATATCCTGTCAATGTTGCTAAAACTGAATATGTAACAATGCAATGGTGGAATTTCCACCGATACATTATATATCCCTTCCACACTCACACACACACACACGCGCACATACACAATTATATATATATATATATATATATATATATATATATATATATATATATATATGTGTGTGTGTGTGTGTGTGTGTGTGTGTGTGTGTGTGTGTGTGTGTGTGTGTGTGTGTGTGTGTGTGTGTGTGTGTGTGTGTGTGTGTGTGTGTGTGTGTGTGTGTGTGTGTGTGTGTGTATGTGTGTGTGTATGTGTGTGTGTATGTGTGTGTGTGTGTATGTGTGTGTGTGTGTGTGTGTGTATGTATGTGTGTGTGTGTGTGTGTGTGTGTGTGTGTGTGTGATAGGATAAAGAAAAAATGGGAAATGTTTCGCTTTTATTAAAGCTTTATTAGAGAATCAAATATTTAAGAAAAATCTGAGATTTTTCATTGTTTTTGATTTTCATCGGTCAAGCAGATTTAATGTGCATTTTGCAAGCCGGTTGTACCATAATTTTAGTTTGACTATGTGCGCTTCGGATGATAGTGTGTGTTTGCGTGCGTGCCTGCGTGTGTGTGTGTGCGCACGCGCGCGTTTGTGTATATGTGTGTTTCTGTTAGTGCAATGGTGAAGTAAATCTACTAGTACAATGTGAGAAGAATGTTCCCGACATACGTTGCTAAAGTAAATGAAAATATACCTAAAGATTTTAGGGTGCAGTAGACCGCATGAAAATATTAAATGGGCCGCGGTTCTTCCTCGGGCCGCGGGTTGGAAGTCAAAGTTTCAGCTAGAGTCTAGGTAAAACTTAGACTCCCTGAGTTCCTTCTTGGTGTTTGCTATACATATAAAGAGAGAGAGACATGGCCGCATGGTCAGAACGTTCTCTTTTCGACCATGACCCACAATGATTAAGAATTGGTTACACGTCTTCTTGACCGAATGTTTGGGCGTACTGGCGTTGTTACTGGCGTTGTTCAAACTTCTGAGCACGACAGATTATTTCCATTCTCTCACAGAAACTGTAAATGCTGTTCGTTCAACTTATTCGCAATATCAAACATAGATGGGGGCCGTATGTGTTAGATGTGCATAAGCTGCAGCTGTGAATGGACAGCTGCCCTAGCAGCCGGGTGCAATCTGAATACGCGCGAATTACCGGACGTTATATATATATATATATATATATATATATATATATATATATATATATATATATATATATACACACACACACACACAGAGTGCGATCAGTAAATTGTCGCCATTTTAGATTTTTATTATTTCTCGCAGCCGCATTGTTTTTCCTTGATTTTGTTGACTGCACAATATAATAGGGTCAGTTGGACACCGTCTGTAAGAAAATAAGCAGCATGAAAAATTCACTTCGCCAGAAATTTTGAAACAGCATGCTGTACTGCTTGGCATTCGCATCGGAAGTTTCAATATGAGCGTTTCAGTGTGAGTGTCTATCTGACCCACAGTGTAGAGGATTCGGAAGGAATTGTATGATATATGCTGTCAACATTATGGTGATTGGAATGATCACTAGTGCTCAACACCCATGATTATTATGCGGGGAGGGGGAGGCGCAGTAAAGATAGAAATTCCTTGTAACACCAGAGATGATCTGAAGGTACGGATTATGGTAGCATGCACCAACTTAAACAAGAAACCGCCCAGAAGAGTTGAAGAAGATTCCAAAGTTGAAGGAAATGGCGACTTTTTTTGAATTAATTTACTTATTGTATTTCAAAATATATTGTGTAATTTTGATAAATATATTTGTTAACATGTGATGTCAGTGTTATTTTCAATTTTGTTTAATTTATACGACTATTTATCTATCGCTCTCTCTCTCTCTCTCTCTATATATATATATATATATATATATATATATATATATATACACACATATACTCCTATTCAAAAGTTTGAAGCAAGAACAGGTAATTATATTAAATTGGACCAAAAAGTAGATGTTTTATTCTTTAAATAAGAGAAAATTATTATACATGGTAAAAAAATGAGACATGATTTTTATCAAAGATTTTATTATGACAAAAAAGGAAAGATGCATTTTATGATTAAATTTTGCTCTCGTCAAAACATCCTCCTTTAGCCTTGATTACAAATGTTTGGAATCCGCTGCAAAATTTTCCCAAAGTATGAATTTGATAAATGATTCCATTCTTTTTTTTTTCAATGATTTAAGAGCTCTTTCACATTTTTACACTTTTGTAAAATTCATACAATGCAAATGTTGAAACTTTTTTGAACTGTATATATATATATATATATATATATATATATATATATATATATATATATATATATATATATGATAATATTAGTGATCAGCATGGATATTTCCAAAATGATATGAATCCAGGAGAGCTACATCTCAGAAATGGAAAAATAATTATTATTATTATAAAAAAGGCGAGAACACTTAAAATTCCATGAGGTTATATCTATTTCGTTTTAGGTCTTTATATATATATATATATATATATATATATATATATATATATATATATATATATATATATGTATGTGTGTGTGTGTGTGTGTGTGTGCGTGTGTGTATTTGGGCAGCAATCCTTTCATGCAGATTTCATTGAAAAGGATTGATATTGTGCTTTTATTTAGTTTTTTATACAATTTCTCATGCGATCTAATATTTGTTTTCTTTTCGGATGAATAAATTATATAAAAACTGATGGAATGTTCTGTTATTTTTATCCGAGTGCTTTCGGCTATACATTTATCCATTTTCAAGGATTATATTTAATTGTTAAAATAAGAAATATTGTGTTGTATGTATTTTTTATAAATGAACATAGCTCAATTAGATCTCATTTAAATATCCATGGAGACCTAGCGGACACTATTCGTAACATACTTGTTGAAAACACTAATATAATATCTACATGAAAAAAAATGCTAAAAATAATGTAAGCCTTATAAATAAATAAAAAAAAAACAACACTTAATGATATTAACTTTGAACATGGACATAATACCTTGACCGTGTTTTGAAAAATGAAAACATTTTATAAAACATACATACAACAAACTCTTTCATATTTTAACGGTTAAAATATAATCATTGAAAATGGCTAAATTTATAGCTGAAAGCACTTGGATAAAAAGAACATTCTGACAGTTTTTATACAATTTATCTTCCGAAAAGAAAAAAATATTAGATCGCATGAGAAATTTTATAAAAACTAAATAAAAGCACCTTGTCAGTCGCTTTCAATGATATATATATATATATATATATATATATATATATATATATAAAAAAAAATATGATTCCTTTGTTACATAAGAGTTCTCATGTTTCAAAGAAGAGCCAAAAACTTCAGGCATTTCTCTGAAGAAAATCCCACACTATATATTTGCATATATATATATATATATATATATATATATATATATATATATATATATATATATATATATATATATATATATATATATATATATATATATATATATATATATATATATATATATATAAAATCAGAATTCGGAAAATAATGATATAATCAAGATTTTAATATTGTACATCATTTCAAGTAGAAGAGTTAGGTGAGGAAACTCCCATCACTACAGGGAACTGCATTAACAGCAAATTGTAGTAATGATTAATGATTAATGGTACCAATAGCATTTTCAATCTGATCGGAAATAAAGTTGTCGTTCCAGAAAAACAACTCTTAGAGTTGATCGCATCAGGAAATACACCGTTTCACGATCCCCAACAAGTTAATATAAACATAAATACATTAAATGAATAAATCAAGCTACAAATACCTCTGCTACTTACGGGAATAGGTGTGACTCTTAGGACTGCTTTTTACAGCTTGGTCAATGAATTGATCCTGCAAACCTGCACACAGACCTGTGCAAAATCCTCAGAGGAAACCAAGGTTAATTGTGGAAAGGAGAAGAAATTGAGAAGGAATTGCATGTTATTCGTTAAAAACCCTACATCGAAGATGGCAAATATGTCGAAACATTATGTTTCCTGGCGAATCCATATTGTAGCCGCTTTTGTTGTAAGACAGCATTATGCCAGAATTGCCAGCGACAGGAAAGAAATATGATGAAAATATATTGTATAAACTCTGAAAACCCTCCTTGCTACCTGATTTTCTTTATATTTCCTGGGCCTTCGAAAAACTATGAATCCTCAAAAACAGTAGGAATTCTTTCAAGGCACATTTATGCAGTACGTTTAGGCCATGCCACAAGGAAAGAATGTACAAGAATAAAGAAGGTTTAAGTATTACATGAATAAAGAAGAAATAAAGAAATACAAGAATAAAGAAGGTTAACTTCAATAGTTTGGAATGATTTGGTTAAAGACATAACCTCCTTCTTAGAGGAAATATGTGGGATTACATGAAGAATAAGGTCGAAGACATATACATATCAAATACTTGTGGACGTTATCAGGAATGTCTGGACGTCTCAAATTTAATAAAAATATAATCAGAGTCACATTGCCAGTAGCCTCTTCGTATTGAATCCATTTTCAAGGCAAAAGCTGGCTATGAGAAATCCTATTTTGTATTCACATAAACACAAAAAAACTGCTGTTACTAAATTTGATTCATTAAAGTATTTCTTTTTGTTTTTATGCTATTCAGATTTTGTTCAATGTTAGATGATGTAAATCTTCCTTGAAACAAGTGCAATATCCTGTTATGCCACTGATAAACTGAAACGAACAACTTTAGAGAGAGCCGCTATCACTTAACAAAACATAAATCTGCGCCCGGATTTTTTCAAATATATTCTTTCCCAGAAAAAAATAAACCTTTCTCGCGGCTGTCCCATAAATGACTATAAAAAAAATTAAAAGAAAACGGTTAAATACAAAACCTTCTGTTATTTAAAAAAATATACGGAACACATAAAATAACCCTAAACAAAAATGCTATAAATAATAATAACATTATGAAAAACTGAATAACACTTTCGTTTATTAGAAATTAAATTATATCACTTAGTATCCTCCTTAGTTTTCCTTAACTTTCAGTGACCTTGATGTATAAAATTCAAAAATTTTTAAAACCTAACGACTGATTTAATTTCTCTTTATATATACCAGGTACAAAATAAAATCCAAGCATTTGCCTTGATAAAGTCCATCAGAGGACGAAAGACGTCGTCGAAGAAAAGTTTTGCTTTTTTACAGATATATGTTTAGTGATGTGTGAATTATTGCACGCATACACGCACACATATAATTATTCATATATATATATATATATATATATATATATATATATATATATATATATTATAATTATATAAAAATATATATATAAAAATATATATATATATATATATATATATATATATATTTATATTATAATTATATATATGCATATATATATATATATATATATATATATATATATATATATATATATATATATATATATATATATATATATATATATACATACATACATATATATATATATATATATATATATATATATATATATATATATATATACACTAAGGTAGATTTGATTTACTAAAACAGTATACCTGGTTTGAATGTCCAATTCTTCCGTTATCTCTAGATCGAGTTTTCTATGCACCAATCGATTTGTCTTGTTTGGCGTGCGTAAACTGTGGGACCCTCTTTCAACTTTTAACAATATGACTTGACATTCACACAACTCACTTTGCATCTTCCGCCTCGCGTTCATCACTGGCGACATGTTAGTCAAATTGAATTCTGTGTCTCTCCTCACAAGTCCTACTCTTGTAGCTCCGAATGCTGGCACCATCTGAGAATTCAGCACGAATCTTATTAGATCTTCGCGTGTCTAGAAATAAACACGCTTTCGGAAACCCACCCCCTCTATACACTGACCTGTCTTTGTATTCGTCATGTTCAACGAAGAGGCAAAAAAATAATAATTTGACAGTCCCTGCAAGAGGAAAATTGACAGCATGCCATAAATTGATATTAATTGGAGGCCGAAAAGCCGATGCACGGTGGACCTCGTATTTGTTCCCCCTAATTGCTAAATTATTCACACAATATCTTACATATACAAGTTCTTTTATTTATTTATTCATTTTTTTTTTTTTTTTTTTTATTTATTTTTTTGCAGTGTGTCTGCTTGGAATCTATGCAATGGTTGCCATCTTATACAGACGAAAAGTTTTCGGCACATCTTAACCATCGTCCGTCAAAAGATAAATTTGTAAGTATTGGCCAATTACTAAATATTAATATCTTCTCATTACATATTATAATAAAATACTTAAATCGTAAGTATTAATTCTAATAAATATAACAAAATTCTTAAGACGTAAGTATGAATTCTGATAAAATAATTAAGACATAAGTATCGATTCTAGTAATTCATATACAATAATTAAGATGTAAGTATGAATTGCAATAATTTTGATAAAATTCTTAAGACGTAAGTATTAATTCTAATAATTCTAATAAAATAATTACAACATGAGAAGCTCAGTCTTATTGCAGTTGAGAAAAATATATATGAAGCACGGTGGCATAAAAGATAGCTTGGATTGAGAAATCGGAGAGCCGAGTTCGAATTCCAGTCGAATCCATTACATTAACTTACGTGCTAATACCCTTAGGGAAAGGTGTGAATCCTCTTCTTCTCCCTCCAGGTATGGGTAAATAGCCTTGGGTGGCAACTGGTCTAGAAGAAGGACAGATCTGAATTCAAAACCTGTGGAGGGTTGTTTGGGAACCTTGTGGCACGTAGTGCACCAGGTCTCTGTATTAGGCCCTTCAAAAAGTGTGGATGGTCCTGCACTATAATCAAATTTCATGTACTGTTGTCGGACTGTCGCTTTCCTAGGAACCGATCTGCTTGACGCTCATACGTCGAACTAGACGGGAGATTCGTGTATATATATATATATACATATTCAGTTTTTAAAAATTCTTCATAAAGGCTAAAAGAATAAGAGAAGCCGCTCGTATATACAGGGTGCAATGGGTAAATTTAGCCATTTTAGATTATTCGCGCATGTGCGTTGTTTGTTTTTGATTTTGTCAACTACCTGTTATTTTTTATTTTTCTTTTGTATAGTAGGTCAGATGGACACCGTCTGTGAGAAAAAGACTACCATGACGCAATTTACACCGCCTGAAATTTGAAAACGGGATATTCTACTACTTGACATTTGCACCGGAAGCTCCAATATGAACATTTCAGCGTATTTGAGTGTCAATCTGAGGACTGTGCAAAGGATTAGGAAAATGTTCAATGAGTCTAGTGGTGATTTCAAAGGTATTTGGAAATGATCATTAGTGACGGCGACGTTATGCTTCCATTCATCATTCCACAGGGCCTCAGACTCCACATGCAGGGCTACATTAAGTGCCTTGAGGAGTTAGTGCTGCCACTGGTCAAGAGGGTGGCTGCTGGAAGACCCTATGTCTGGCAACATGACTCTGGACTATTCCTCACAAGCAGGAAAACCCAGCCAAGGTGTTTTCATCAGAAAAAGTAGGTATAAATTTTTCATCAAAGTTGTTTTATATTCTATAATTTTCACAAACAATAAATACGATATTCATTGGTATTGTCTGAGATTTTTGTGTAATTTGAGAGGATAATACAAAAGTTATGGATGATTTAGTGATTTACTGCAAAACCTATGGCGGCCAAAATGATCAGAACGGTTGCTTTTACTCCGTGTTTTAGTATATTTAACCGACGAACTCTAATTTTTTTAATTTGTTTACGTGACGGTTCGTTTACTAAACATTAGTAAGAATATCTGCAGTGTACTTTGTTAATATAATGCCACTTACTCCGTTACCAATTAGTCAGCAGATTATTAAGCTTCGAAAGAAGGATAATTTAAGTATTGGGTCTATTGCAAAGATTGTTAACAAGTCAAAAAGTGTTGTTCACGGTATTCTTAAGGTCTACGATGATTGTGGTTCGTGTGAAGCAAGAAAGTCTACAGGTAGGCCAAGAAAAATGACCAAGAGAGATGATCGTGTTATGGTAAAGTTGGTTAAAACGGACAGATTTAAAACTGCTGCTGCTGTTTCTCGGGAAATGAGCATTGTACTGAAGAAAACTTTATCTCGATAAACTGTCTCGTCGTTTAGTTGAACATGACCTACCAGCAAGAGCACCTGCAGTAAAGCTTCAAGAATAAAAAATGTTGTCTTACCATTGCAACCGAACATGTGTTGGGGTCTCAAAAAAATAGCAAGCGGTGCATTTCTGTGATGAATCTAAGTTTATGTTATTTGGCTCAGATGGGAAAAGGTACGTTCGTCGAAAAGTAGGAGAAAAATTATCGGTTAAATGCCTTAAGACTAGTGTTAAATTTGATAGAGGAAGTGTCATGGTTTGGGGGATGATATCTGGAGATGGTGTGGGTCCTTTGGTGCGATTACATGGAAAGGTAAATGCAGGAGTTTATAAACAACTTGTAAAAGATCATGTCTTGCCTGTGCTGAGAAATTCAACTAAGCGACCACCCATATTCATGCAGGACAATGCCCCATGTCACAAGGCTAAGGTGGTCATGAACTTCCTCAAGGCTGAAAAGGTTATTGTTATGGATTGGCCTGCTCAAAGCCCAGATCTCAATCCTATTGAAAATGTGTGGAATATTCTAGGAGAACGTTCGAAAGCCAGAAATCCTAAAACAACCGAGCAATTATGGAATGCCCTTCAGGAAGAATGGAATAAGATCACCCAGCAAGAAATTGAAAATTTAATTTCCTCATGCAGTCGAAGATGTCAAAGTGTGATTGAAGCTAAAGGGCTTCACACTAAATATTAAATAATTCCAGTATTCTCTGTCATTTTTGATTATTTTGTTATTTTTTCAACCGTTCTGATCATTTTGGCCGCCATGGGTTTTGCAGTAAATCACTAAATCATCCATAACTTTTGTATTATCCTCTCAAATTACACCAAAATCTCAGACAATAACAATTAATATCGTATTTATTGTCTGTGAAAATTATAGAATATAAAACAACTTTGATAAAAACTTATACCTACTTTTCTGACGAAAACAATGCCGTTCATATATATATATATATATATATATATATATATATATATATATATATTACAATGAATCATTCATATAAAAAGTAGATGAGTAAAATTAATGATATAAAATGGTGAAATACTTTCGCAAACAAAATTTTAAAGTTGCATTAACCTAAGAATCACTCAATGAATGTTACGATCCTTGTTTTTAATAACTACGAGCTGTATATGTTTTTTTTTTAATCTGCAAGTACTTTCAACTGTACATTCAGTCATCCTCAGGCATGGAAATTATTTTGTTTTTAGTAAAATCCAGGTAGCATCAGAGACGAAAAAATGAAATGCGAATCGAAATATGTTTTTTTTTATGTGTTATTGTTAACGGATACAAACTTTTGGGGCGTGCAGTCGCAACGCTAAGGTTGAATTTTTTTGAAAATTTAAGAGAGTACCTTTTTTTTACTAATATGGTAATTTGAGAATTGTTTTGTTGTAGTTTATCAGTCCCTGTGGCATGAACTAAATCTTTTCAATAAATAGAGTAATGTCTCAGTTGTTATGCCGATAATTTGCACGTCGGATCAATTCTTTTAAATCAAATATGTGGTACTGTTCTTATATTATAGCCATATATTGAATAAGGACATGCCTATATGTTCAATAGTTACTTATTTCTCAGTTTGTCGATGATTCGAGTTACAACAATTTTATTATTTTATTTTATTTTCATTATTATTTCCATTTTATCTGCTTCTTTAGCGATGGATCGTATATTCGAGTTCTACTTGGGTTCATCAGATCAAGGAATTTCATCTGAATGTCATTCGTGTCACAAAACCCGTTCAGAAATATCTAAACCGCTTTCAAATATCAACCGCTTTCTAACATCAGTGACTATGAGCGAGGGAAACATGTGGGTCTTGACAAAAACCATCCTTCTTCGAAACTTGTGGATCGGCGCTACACAATAAAAAACGAAGAACTGAATTAAATAAGAGAAACTACATCACTTGATGACTACCAACAGCAGCAACAACTAAAATGGATATCACATGTAACTTGAAGATAAAATAATGACAAAATCATGTCGTTGATTTTCCACACTACATCAAACAATAGGTTAGGAAGGAAACACCCTTCAGTACTGGAAAGAGTAATAACATCTACTGGAATTTTAAAACTTATTTTTCTGAAATATTGTTTTAATAGAAAGATTTTATAAATTTCAAACAACAGTAATATTGGTTGTTTCGTTAATGAATGTCGAATTTTTTCTTGTAAGAAAACGGCTAATATTACAATTAACATTATCTTTTGCTTGCGTCAGACACGCGGAACTTAATTTATTTGTACACAGGACGTAAGAAAAAGGCCCAAAATTTCTTATAAAATTATTTTTATTACTGAAACGTCTACATAAAAGCAAGGAAATAGTTTTCTCTTCAAACATCTAATTCGAAAAACTTTAAAATGATTGTTCAATCATTTTGAAATAACATCGAAACAGTTTTGTAATAAGATTCTCGCAGGAGTGCTTAGACAGAAATAAAGGAATAATTGTAACTTTTTTTTCACATTGTCTCAAACAAAAGAGCGAATAAACGTAATATTTATAAAAGCATTGCTAACGCAGCGATCTCGATCCTCGGGATTCATTATTGATTTCGGCTACGGGCTGATCTTATCGGAAACATTTACATGGACACTCTCGTTCTATCTTGCCAAAATAACCATTATTCCTAGCACGGCGTGCGATGTCAAGTCACAAGTATAGCATAAACTGCAATCAAGAAGAGGTCAAATCGAATATTTATTGGACCAACGAGAAAAAGATGCTTTCTTATGAGAGTCACGTGGCTGTAAAGAAAACCTCTTAAAGCAAAAGTCTTAGACTTTATTTACATCGCGATTTGATTTGCAAAATATATGCGCTTCGTTTCTCGATTCCCCCGGGGAAAATGTTCCTCTCTTTTGCAGCGAAAGTGCCTTAATACTACATTTGAATGACGGGTGAAATCAGAAACCGCTATTGAAAGCAACACCTTTCTGTATTCTACATATATATATCTACAATATATGTTGCTGTACTCACATCTAAGTCTTCATTAGATATGTGTCCTGGGGTCCGCTAAAGTTTGGGTGTTAAAACATAATTGCTAAAAAAAAAAATAATGGCCGCATTCCAACCATTAGGGCGGGTATTGAACCGTATCACGTCGCTTTTTTTTCTAGTAAATAACGTCTTGATCATACTGGAATACGGAGAAGATTACTACATGTAGTTCTGTTGCAAAGTGCCTAAAAACATATCACTGGTTGGCGTCAAGCCTTGCGAGTGAAACTGGATAGACAAAATAGATTTTGATGGTACTGGCCAAGTCCAAGCTAAATGTCTCTCTCTCTCTCTCTCTCTCTCTCTCTCTCTCTCTCTCTCTCTCTCTCTAACTCGCCATAGTTGCATTATAAACCACAGGTTGTCTCTCTAGCTGTTGTAGAGGCACAAATGTACTTAAGCTGGTGTTTGTAAAGGTATTAGACAAACATCCTAGCAAAATGAGATAAATTTCGAGCCATGACTAAGCACTCTCTGTCTGTAAATACCGTCAAACGTTGTCAGTTGCATTTATTCAAGTAACCTACTGTGTTTGACAGAATATAAGATACACATTCACCCTAAGACTAGAATTTAAAATTTCACAAATTTGTAATGCAAATTATATTATAAATTTATAAAAAAATGGTACAGGTAACATACGTAATGGTGATGGGAAAGCAACTGAAGCCGAGATGGCTGGTCAGGACCGATAACATTGCTGATACTCCTTTGGATATTATCACGAATCTCTAGATATATAAGAGAAACACCTGACCAGATCTGATACCAATATTCAATCCATGGACGAATAATGAACTTATAAATGTGTGAGATAGATTCTGGTGAGAAAAATTGACACAGTGAGCCAACTTTCTTCGCAGTAGACTCGATTAGCAATTTAAGCTTTCTACTTCATATCAGCTGAAAACGTTTAGCGGAGAACGCGTTATGAGAAACAAGAAAATTCGTCGTTGCAAATATAGGCAGAGAAACATGCAGGATAATAACACAGGTTAAAAAGTATGATAACTACAAAGGCGTCACTAACGAAAATACCACAAATGTAAGCGTATAAACCGGGATAATACATGAAAATATGACAACAGCACGGTGGAGTAATGGATAGCGGAGTTCGAATCCCTGTCGAATCCATTGCATTCATTTACGTGCTAATGCCCTTAAGAAAGGTATGAATTCTTTTCTTCTCCCACCAACTATGGGTAAATCGTAGGACAGACCGGGTTCTATAGCCTTGGATGTGAACTGGTCTACCGCAGAAAGAAATAGCAACTTACTGCGGGAAAAATCTGCCTCGTCAATCATGTATCTTTCGATACATGATCTCCTAAGCGTGTATCAGTATGGCATATAACTGACTGAATGACGTGCTAATATTCTCGGCAAAGATATGAATCCTATTCTTCTCCACTCTGCTATGGGTAAATAGTAGAACAGACAGTGTTCTATAGACATGGATGGCAACTGGTCTACTGCAGAAAGAAATGGCAACCTACTGCGGGAAAAATCTGCCTCGTCAGTCATGTATCGAAAGATATATGATCGCCTAATCGTGTTTCACGCATGTCATATAACTGACTGAATAACGTGCTAATACCCTGTGGAAAGACATGAATCCTATTCTTCTCCACTCTGCTGTGGGTAAATAGCAGGACAGAATAGGTTCTATAGCCCTAGATGGCAACTGGTCTACTGCAGAAAGAAATGGCAACCTACTGTGGGGAAAAATCTGTCTCGTCAGTCATGTATCGAAAGCATGGCGCATAACTGCCTGACTGATTTTTCGTGATAAATATAAAACCACATCGGATGTATATGATGTTTAGTTTAGAGTTTCATTTATTCATGATCATAGTCAACCAACATGAATTAATATTATTTGGGGCTGCTATTACAACAAGAGAATAATAGTTTCCTTTAAAGTTCATATGTCCAGATACATTCAGAATATTATGACTATAACTAACCACCAGAGAGAACCATTTTTGCCTTCGATCACCGGGAAGAGAGCAATTCATTGCGCCATCTTGGTTTCATGTCTTCCCCTAATTAAAATTAATTTCCACTGATTTAATACCAATTTATGTTGAAACAATTGCTAGGTTTGCTGCTGAGAAAGATTGATTCACTGTGTCGAGCCAGACGATATTACTTGTCAGAATCCATCTTCCACATATATAAATCTACCATTCGTCCATGCAAGGAACATGGCAGCCATGTCTGATCTAGTCCACCGAGTTATACATCGCGGGATTCGCGACAAAATCCAAAGAAAGGTCTGTAATGTTATCAGTCATAACCTGGCATATTGACTTCAGTCACTTTCTCACCGCCGTGACATGGCTTCCCTCTGTCTTTTCCATAAATATTTTCAAGGCAATTGTTCTAATAACATTTTCTCCTTACTATCTCAACCGCGTGTATTTAATTCTACTACTGGATTTGTTACTAGGTCACATCGTTTCAAATTTGAAATAGCTAGAAATAAACGTGAGTTGTATTCTCTTTCTTTTCTCGCTTGTGGAAATATCTCCCGAACTTTTGCTTCCCTGTCATCTACAATGTTCAAAAATTTAAATGCAATGTCATCGGCCATTTTATGTCTTTTTCTTTATTGTCCTTTCTTATCACTAAATTCTTTTCATCCTCTTCCACTCCCTGTTACCTCTTGCGTCTTAGAGTCATTATCGCCTTGCTTTTGGTAAAATGATTAAAAAAAAATGCTCATTTGCATTGTATTTCCAATAGTGTTAAAAAAGATTTTCAAAGATAACCAATTAAAAGAAAGACCTGCTCTCCAGACATTTTTAAAAACTAGATTTGTTTTTGCAACACGCTTATGTGTGTTGAAATCATTACAGTATTTAGTATTGTTGAAGTTATCATTAACATTTTTTGTCGAGATTTACAAACTCTAGTCTCTCTGTTGTGTTTATATTTACTGTGAATTTTATCTTACCATGAGGAAATATATATAAAAAGTTAAAGAAATATATGCAAAAAAAAACAAAAAAAAAAA
>CAHIKZ030002725.1:280000-287500 GCA_903632075.3 Acanthosepion pharaonis | reverse complement strand
TGGTAGTTGGCCACAGCTTCCACAGTGAAAAGCTTCTCGTCCGACAAAACGAATATTTTTTCCTAGGACGCGCTGCATCACTTCCTCTACCAAAACGTTTTTGCTTGAAGACACTTGAGAGCAGCTATTGTCGTTAAATCATAAGTGTTCTTACCGCAAATACCCTTTTATAATCTTCCTTAGCGGCCTGTCCGAAATATCCAGATCTTTTGTGATCTTCCTCATGCTTATTCGTAGATTTCTGTTTCATCCTCTTTTTGACAGCAGTGAATCTCTTTGGTATGAACTGAATGGTTTCTCCTGGAATTAGATTTATCGAGGTTGTTTGCTCCTCTTGAAACTTTTCCGCACATTAAAAACACATTTTTCTGGAAACATTAAACTCTTTATCGCCTCACAAATTTTTATACTAACCATTTTCAACGCGACAAATGTATCCCTTTTTGTTTGAGTCACCACATTTAATTATAGCAGAAACAATAAAACAAAAGAATGCTAGGATACGTTATAGCAGATTTGAAACTATTATTTTCGAATAGGTTGGTTCAATTCAGGTTTAAATAATGGTTTAAAATTTATACTGTCTCAGGTATAAAAAGAAGACAACATCGAAAATAGTAACAATCCTCAATTGAACGAATAATGCTTTACGATATTTAATCTTATTCATCCTTGCAGACGAACCTAATTTTTGTTGTTACTTATATTGATGCAGATGTTTCCACCATTTTTTTTAACAATATATAATATTCAAATTAATTTCGAAAATATTCGAACTGATTTCTTTGTCACAACCCCAACGTTCAGCTATATTTTGGATTCCTTCATACCAAAAAATATCCAGCTCTTAATTTAATTTAATTGACTCGGATTTTAATTTAATTGCTCCTCTGACCAAAAAAGAAAGGAAACAAGAGATTGTCAGAAGGGAAATATTTGGAGTGTATACCAGATGTGGAATAAATATGAATACAAGGCATTTTGGCGCAACACATTCACTAGCCCTTTCCAAGAGATATATATTTTCATTTCCAATATTTCATCCAAACGAACAAACTGATTCGCCCCTTTATATTCTTTTTCGTATGATCGTCTTTTATATTGCATCTCCCGTCTAATTCAACTAATTCATAATTTTTCAAACTTTCAAATGATCATAATGAAGATTCCTTGACTTGCACAATTCACAGATAATAAAGAAAAGAAATTAATTTTGAGCCATGATCACTGACATCCGAAAAGGAAACGGTATTAAAAATAAATAAGTAAAAGGGAACGGATTAATTACATGTATTAGATTTCTTAACTTCATCTTGATCCAAATATATTTCACAATTTAACGTTCAAGCCTCTTCTTTTTTTGTCCTTGCGTTTAGAAATGTTCATATAGAGTAGCGTTTCTCAAACTTTTAACCCTTGCGTAACCCTTAAAATAAATTACACGTCTCAAGGAACCTCTGCGCAAAAACAAAATTATTTACCATATCTTTCTCATTTTATTTTTATCATAGTTCGCCTGCTCAATATCATAGTACATATTTTTGAATAACAGGTTTAATTAAAAATCAATAATTTTTTGTCAACATTTTTAGTAATGCTAAATAAAATTCATGCTATTCATTTGTAATATTTCATTCACACAAAAAATTCTAAACGCAAAAGTAAAAAAAATAAACGTAAGTAACCAATATCATATAATATAAATGTAAACAAAATATAAACAGTAATATTACGTATATGAAATTAAATAAAAGGTTAAAATTGCATTATCTCACCTTATCTCACCTGTCCTCGCGGAACCCTTGGGGACATTTGGGGAACCTTAGGGTTCCAGGGAAAACTGGTTGAGAAACGCTGATGTAGAGGATTCTTTGACTTGTACACGGTTAACAACATGTGATCATATCTAAACATGTTAATTTTGAACTGTGTAAGTAACATCACCTGGCACTGCAACTTGACGTAAGAGCGATGGCTTTCGAACAGTTTCTTCTATCCAGTTTCACCCTCAAGGATTGGATCAACCCATGTTATATTTCCCAATCTCTTCGCAATGGTACCGCACTATCGGATTGTCTCACAGTACAGTATTCTTTGCAGAAATGACATCTTGGCTAATCGACTATAGTGAGATTCGAACACTGGTCAGAAAAACTTTCTAACTATTCGGTAATACACTCATATTACTGAGATTTTCACGGATTAATTATGAAGAGCAAACAGTGTTGAATTTTTTTTTTTTTTTTGTATATCGAGTAATCAATATTTTATATTTATCGAAGATTTTTGCCTAAATTATTTAGGTAAAAAGGAAACATTTCTTTAATATTCAAGTAAATACAATAAAAGGAACTGTGCACACTCTATAGACATTTCTAAGATTTCCCCAACCTCCTGTAAATATGGCACTTGGAGATTTTGACACAGCATACAAGTAAAATGAGTAAATACGATAGTTTTTTTTGTTTGCTTCTCATATTACAAGTCAATAATTACTCGGTTAATAAATGCGTATGAAGCTACGATTGACATCGCGTAATAATAGAGTAAGTAAGCAGAGTTCAAATTCCGGTGAGACAACTTATATTAACCAATGCTCTTAGGGTAGGCATGAAACTATATTTCACTTGGATCGTGCGCCAGCACTTGAGACGGTTAAAATATGGTTTGGCAGATTTCGTCAAGGTGATTTTAAACTAAACAATCAACCACACACCTGGCGGGGTGCAGAATTAATTTCAAATTCACCCACCGCGACGCGAATGAATCCGAACTTTTATTGTGGACAACTCGAAAACGGTAGATTTTATCAAAATTTCTTTCTTATTTTCGAATTAAGCATGTACATTTACACCTAAATGGAACTATTCGGGAAATTTTGATTAGAAACTGAGCGCGGGGCTTGAACTGCAAATTATACTCGAGTTGAAATTAGTGTGCGAGCCTTCCGACATAAGTGAAGACGTTCTGTTTGCCATCTTGGAGAATAAACCGAAGATTTCGACGGAGAAGATTGCAAAGTGTTTTACAATAGATATCTCAACTGCCGTTTGCCATTTGATGATATTTAGGTTCTAAATTTTTGCGTTCTTGTCTATTTGGTGGGATGGTAGATGGATAATTCGCTTCTTCCAGCTGGAGAAAACATAAATGCCAAAAAGTATTCCGACTAACTCACAAATTTCGACGTGGTTATTCAAGAAAAACTGTCGATCTTAGCCATTCGAAAAGGTGTCATTTTTCACCATGACAACGCAATATTTAACAGCCCCCTCCCCAACACCACCACCACCACGAGGGATGTATGTGGCACAAGGCCGAGTTTGCTGTGGGTTCTCCGATCCCGTATGCTCAGCCAAAAATATTCCTTTAGAACCCACATAAACGGGTTCAGGGCCTGTCTATCTCCCCGGACGAAACTTTTTCCCTTCGGCAAAGCCTCGCCCGGATTCCTCTCTGCCGAGGCAGAGAGTTCGACAGTTACGAACAGTCTGGTCGACTGTTCCCTAGCAATGCAAGACTGTATGTTGCAAACAAACCTGGCCAAAGTTTAAAGAGTTGAAATGCGAAACTCTCTAATACCCACCGTATACTTCGGACTGGTTTCCTTCGGAATTTCATCTATTCCGTTCTTTATAGATTAATTTAAAGGACAAAGTTAACTTTGTACTGTAAATCGAAAACTACATCACAACATTCTTTCAACAACAACAAAAAAAAAAAAAGAACACTAAATTTCTCCGAAAATAGCATCAACAAATTTGTAGAACGATGAGAGACAGATGTTAAAAATCATGGAAACTGTGTATGACTAATAAATATATTTTGGTGAGTATGTAAAATTTTGTTTTTAATTTTCTAATCGGGTACTAACTTGTGCAATGATCTAAAAATCCGTGGAGAATGCAACCGGGAACTATTCCGATATCTCCCCCCCCCCACCCCAAACAAAAATGTTTGAAATGCAGTTTTTCTATATTAAAGAAGAGAAACTGTGGAGAGCGATGAACACTTGTCTACTGAAAGGAAAAGACACTTTAAAAAAATATTTGGTGTGGAATGTAAATGATTCTGCTTGCGAAGTAAAACCCACATATTAGCCGATCACAAACAATAAAATAGCCAAAGATTATGACGTGCGAAGCGCCGTAATGTCTACTGATATAAATGTCATTAATTGGCTCTCTATACGAACTTGTTCTGGAGCAAGATCTTTATTCTGTAATTATTGGATAACAATATTAACGAAAAACCATTACGTGCAAAATAATAAAAAAAATGAGAAAAATTTTAACGACTGATTCTAATTATTGCTTTTGCTGATATATATATATATATATATATATATATATATATATTTTTTTTTTAAAAATTCTATATATATTTTAGAAATATTAATGATTATTTTTCCCTTCATAAACGCGTAGCAGAAAACCAACCTAAATGGGCCATCGCACGAGACGCGAAAAATAGATCGATGCAACCTCGTTCATCAAAGACGCTTTTAATTGATTTACGCCTATCAAAGGATGGAAATAAAAATTGATACACTGATATCTTACATGACGGCGACACTGTTTCAATGCGAATCTTTCTTCCAACCTGATTAGCATGCCTATTAAGGTGGCAGGAATACAACCTCCTGGGTAATCAAAAATATTAATGTATTTAAAACGCTATCTAGGTGTTGGCATCGACGCTCGCTACGAATTACAAAGTCACCAGAGAGGCCTATCATATCTATCATGGCAAATTAACATTAATTCTTATCCAAATCTTGATCATACGCTGCACAGTCTTTTGCCAGCCGTGAGAATATTACAGATTTAGTCTGTTCAGCAACCATCAAGCGGCAAGTCAATTTTTCTTATTTTCTAAGTCGTTTTTTTTTACTTTAACGACTATTTTGATTTTTAAGTTTACTGCTATTAGATAGAGTCATAAATAATTTCCATATTGTTTATCAAATTTATTCTTTAAAAAAATAATGTAAAATTACGTTTTATTCAATTAATTCCATGCTTTTTAACATCTGTCTCTCATCGTTCTACAAATTTGTTGATGCTATTTTCGTAGAAATTTAGTGTTCTTTTTTTTGTTGTTGTTGAAAGAATGTTGTGCTGTAGTTTTCGAATTACAGTACAAAGTTAACTTTGTCCTTTAAATTAATCTATAAAGAACGGAATAGATGAAATTCCGAAGGAAACCAGTCCGAAGTATACGGTGGGTATTAGAGAGTTTCGCATTTCAACTCTTTAAACTTTGGCCAGGTTTGTTTGCAACATACAGTCTTGCATTGCTAGGGAACAGTCGACCAGACTGTTCGTAACTGTCGAACTCTCTGCCTCGGCAGAGAGGAACCCGGGCGAGGCTTTGCCGAAGGGAAAAGTTTCGTCCGGGGAGGTAGACAGGCCCTGAACCCGTTTATGTGGGTTCTAAAGGAATATTTTTGGCTGAGTATACGGGACCGGAGAACCCACGGCAAACTCGGCCTTGTGCCACATACATCCCTCGTGGTGGTGGGTGGGGGACTGTTAAATATAACAGTCTTGCGTTGTCATGGTGAAAAATGACACCTTTTCGAGTGGCTCAGATCGACAGTTTTTCTTGAATAACCACGTCGAAATTTGTGAGTTAGTCGGAATACTTTTTGGCATTTATGTTTTCTCCATCACTATTTGCAGTAACTTATTACCATTTATCAGGCAGATTACGATACATTTTGAGTAAAATTGCGCAGGTTTTAATGTAAAATCCTTTTCGAGCAACTCTTGAATATAGTTATAATAGAGAAAGTTCAGAGCCATCAAATCATTTTGCAACAATAGCAAACATAATAATCCGTTCATACAAGGTCAGGTGAATATGGTAGGTTGGATAGAAAACACATATCGCGTTCTAATTTGTTTTTCTCAGTTATTCTTATTGCAAGCGGCCTTGCGTTATCATGGATGAAAATATGTTCCCATTAATCCACTGTATATGCTGCCACTTCAACCGCTGCTCAAAGTTTCATTTTAAAAGTAGGGAAGAAAAATGCAAACCGAGGTTCTAAATAAATTTTTTTTTATTCTAATGTTCATTCAATACAAGGCCCAAGAGCCACTCAAAGTAAAGGGTTAAAAAGAAGTTCATGAGGGCTATGCAGAAATGAAGACGGTTAACCCTAGACTTGCAGTTGTCAAGATTCTAGGGATTAAAGAAAATACTCTATATTCAGCTTATGTAGAATCTGATAGCTTCAGAATGGGCGTTATTTTTTCTCAGATTCTAAGATCTGTAATGAATATTATATTTCACATCAGTATTATAAACTGTCCAAATTTCCTGGGAATTTTGATGCAAGGTGGAGTTATACAAATGAAACTGCAAACAGAATGGCTTCTTTTTTTTTTCAAATTTTTGTTCATATTATTATAGATTAAGCACTCCTGATCAAGTATATTATTTTTAAAAAAATCTAAACTATAAAAGTTAACAGAGGTCGAGTTTGCTATATAAATTCATTAATTCGGTTTGCTATATAAATTGCTCCCACACAGAAGCCATATAAATCATATACAGAAAATATACACATACGAAGTGATTTCTTGATGTTTAAAGATTTTAGAAATTCATATTCTGGAGTTCTTTATTTTATATATTAGTATCGATTAAGTACTCGGTATTAAGAATTAAGATAAATTACTTTTGTTAAATTTAAATAAAATCACGTGGTAGTAGTATATTTGTTTTGTCTTTTGTAGAGGTGCCAATTTAGATTGAATAATGTAGAAAACTGAACCACCTATTAAGCTTTCTACAATTGATTTTCTTTTATATTCATGATCTAGAGTGCTTTACTTATAGTAATATTATTATTTCTGGCCACAGTACCTATAGTATAATTACTTTTCTTCAAATTCACCAATGCTACTCCTATCGGTTGTAATGCACGACAACTGAGTAAAATAAAAGACCTGATAGCCGTTTTAGGCTTTTTATTCTTCCCGTCTGTGAATTACCGGAAAAGCTCCCCAGTTTGTGATGATTTTTAGTTCTTCTTTAAATCAAAAGGTATTCTATAATGTACAATATTCGTCGAGATTTTTTTTTAAAGCAGCCCTTGCAATATTAGAATGATATTGCATAAGAGTGACATTATGAACATGTCAACCCTCCTGCAGAATATACCCCACCACATTCACCCCTCTAGACGTTGAAATTCTGGTTTCTTTTTTTATGGGGTGGAGTTGCAAAACACACATCCTACCGTTTTTCAATTCCGATTTGTCCTTCTCTTAGACAGGTTTCCAAACAAGGTTACAGAGCCAAATCTACCCAAAGGGATAAAGGATATTTCTGTGACTACAACGGCATTGACTGGAAATTAAAAATGGCACCCCAATCTCACTTTCTGTATGAGTAACACCTACCCTGTGTGCACATGAAGTTAATATAATTATAGTTATTGATTGAATTGAAATTAGTCTGTAAAAGCATGGTAGGGGGCCGAATGAG
>CAHIKZ030002725.1:275000-277500 GCA_903632075.3 Acanthosepion pharaonis | reverse complement strand
ACGCCGAATATTTTATATTACTAGGATCCACTTGGTTTATATATGAACAGATTTCTTACCTTTATATATATATATATATATATATATATATATATATATATATGAGAGAGAGAGGTGTGTGTGTGTGTACAAAAAGATAAAAAAAACAGTTTAGTTAGCGAATGTGGATTCCCTCTGTCTTTTCATGGCAACTGTTCTGACGAACTATTTCCCTGGTGCCCAGACTGCATAAATTTATGCTTGTTACAACCTTTTAAATGTCGAAACAGTAAAATGTAATTAATTCTTCTGGCTCAACAGCTTTTCTCTCGATGAAAATACAACAGTGGAACTCTCTTCCCTTACTTGCTTTGATCTGGATATAATCTTCAAATATTTAAATGTAATGTCAATCGATATCTTCTGTTGCTTTGATGCCCGTTTTTCTTTCTATCCTCCACCGTTCAGAGATCTGAAACCAATTGAAAACTTATGGGAAATTGTCAAAAGTAACGTCACAGAAAAGCAAAATTCAAGTCGAGAAACGCTGAGAGAGGCTATTAAAAAAGTTCAGGCAAAAGAAATCCCGATTGACGACTAGAAGAACTTGATTTTTTATATGCCCTTCCGCATCCAGGCAGTAATCAAAATCAAAGAAGGTCATGCAAAATACTGACCTTTGGACTACTTTACTTGAAATGATTAGAGAACATTGTTACTAAAAATTTTTTTTTTTAAAAGCGTTTCACCCAAGCAAGGCTTTTTCTAGGACGCAAACATCTTACAGAAAATTTGGAGCAAGATCAGATAGGAATGATAGAAGAAAGGATGAGGAGAAGGGTAGTGGATAGATCAAGATAACTGAGATATCGATTGACATTACATTTTCAATAGCTGGAGATTATAGCTCTCAGGAAACTAGAATGAATGAAGGGAGTTCTAAGGCGAGACGATGCGAGACATGAAGCTATTGGAGTAGAAGAGACGGCTACATTTAGGATTGTCGACAGTGAAAGGGTGATTGGATGCCAGCCTCGTGGCATGGCTTGAATTCATGAAGTCTGGGAACCAGCAATGCAGCTTCCTCGAACAATGGCCATAGAATTTATTAAAAACAGACAGGGAGAGGCGACATTGCGTCTGTGAGAAAGTGTATATGTAGACGAGATGCCAGATCAGGGCCAATTATATTGCATATCCGCCTCTGGAGATTATCAAGAACCTCGAGGCAAACAGAAGGGGCTCCAGACCATATATGGCAGCAATAGCATTATGTTTTATATAATAAAGTCAGAGTGATACGTGTGTAGGGAACTCTCCACAACTTCCTTTGTAACTCTTTGTATGTTTTATTGTTTCACTCAGGCAATTCGCGGTCATTCATATAGAGACAATTTTTTTATTTGGTTTCCTCTGCCTCTCTTTTAACGTCAACATGTCCGTTTTTTCAGTGAGAAATTCCCTTTTCAGGTTTAAATAAAAATTTCAATTGTCCTTTTCTTTAGTCAGTTATATGCCATGCGTTATACACGCTTTGGCGATCATGTATCTGACAAAGCGCAGTAGACCAGTTGGCATCCGTCTATAGAACCCGTGTCTGTCCTGCTATTTACCCATAACTGGAGGGAGAAGAAGTCGATACATATAACAAAGGGTGTTAGCACGTAAGTGAATATAATGGATTCGATAGGAATTCGAACTTGGTTCTCCGATTCCTCAATCCGAGACGCTATCCATTACTCCACCGTTTACGAGTGCATAATTAGGTAGTAAAGTTTCATTTGTACAAGTTGTATTGAAGTCAACACACATGGATTATTTTTCTAAACTTTCGAATGATTAGTTGCACGTCAGGATAAAAAAATATGTATGATCTTTATGTTTGTCTATATTTCTGAAATAGAGGTATTGTAATTATTTACATTACTTACATTGTTCGAATTATTGTCTTCATATTTATTGCTATATTCACGACGTTTCGGCCGTTATACGCTCCGGCCTTCTTCAGATGATTGGATTTTCAAACTATAAATATTCTTTATTTCGTCCACCGGGGTATATTTTTATAGTTCTACATGCCATGCTTCTTCCGGGTGTCTCAGTTATCTACATTTAACTCAACTCTTCAAGTTTTTTTCACTACAGCAGTAGAGAGATAGTGAACTCACAACCCTTTGGATAAAGTTACTGAATCCACCCAACGGTTTTTTATACACTGAGCAATGTGCCCTTGAAGGAGGCCGGAGTATACAACGGCAAAAACGTCGAAAATAAGGCAATAAAGATGAAGACAACAGTCCGAGCAATGTAAATAATGTAAGGAACTTTATGTTTTTGTTCTGCTTTTGTTGCTGTAATTTCGACCGTCTCGACTAAAATTACAAACTACAAATTTATGTGATACTGTTTGTATCAGCTCGTAGTTTCCGGTTAGTATATATTAGTGAAGAAAAGTTTAAATCACATGAGAGAAATAGTTTAATAATAAAATAATAGTGAATACCGTAGTTCATTACTGCAA
>CAHIKZ030002725.1:265000-270000 GCA_903632075.3 Acanthosepion pharaonis | reverse complement strand
ACTTTGTAGAAATCCCGCGTGAATGCCTTCCTGAACACTACAATGATAATTTCTACAAGTTGATCTATCCTCGTTGTCTCCATAAGCTTAACATCATGTCACCTCCTCTTTCATTATGATGAATATGTCGCCTGATATGAATCAGACAACATATTCTTCGTAACCATTTTGACAATATCTATTTAATATATGACAGGGCTATTTAATCCCCTGTTTTTTGTTACTTTCAGGAATGTACCGATAGTGTAATGGCTAGCGCTTGGGATTGAGAAATCGGAGGCACCACGTCGAATTCCAGTCAGACTTGTTACATTCAATTAGTTCTAAAAACCCTTTGGAAAAGTGTGAACCTTTCTCTTCGTCTGTGGGTTAAATTGTAGGATTTGTTAGAGTAAAAAATGTTAATGTAATATTCACACTCAAAAAAAAAAAAATAATCTTACAATCTAAAATATATTTCACCTTAAATAACATACAATGGACTGATAAGCTGAAAAAATCAATTACGCAAACAAATTAACTAAAACTCGTGTTTCACCTGAAATGCAATTTAAAATTACTTATAGATTTCTTGTTGCACAGTGTTCATTTGCTTCAAATGAAGAGTTATCCTATCTTTCTGTTTTCATCATATATATATATATATATATATATATATATATATATATATATATATATATATATATATATATATATATATAAAAAAAAGAACATTTAGATTTATAATCCAAAGTTCTTTTATATTTATTTTTTAAAACAGTGGTCAATACACAGTAGAGCATAATATTATATATATATATATATATATATATATATATATATATATATATATATATATATATATATAGTAGTAAATAAGAAATTATACTCGTTCGAAAAACCTTCAGTGTTTTGATTTGCAAATAATCAAACCAGTAACAAAGGGAAAAAAAGGATATAAAAAGAAAGAACCAAGAACATGTACGTTAGCCGAAAATGATCGTCTAGCATGCAGGTCCAAAGCCCAACGAAAAAAAAACCTATACGAGTAGGCAAAATAACTAAATAAAGTGCTCGATACAGTAAGTGGAGCAGACCTAGTTAAACCTAGAGAGCCAGATAAACCTACCAAGGTTTCACCTAAGCGGATTAGGTGCAGCTTTTATATTCAATATTGAAGTTTTCGGCTCTTGTTTTGATACATGAGAACTCTTATGTAGCGATGGAATCATATTTTTTAATAAATAATTATTTTTAGGCTCTACTCTTGTATCGAGCATTGTTTTTTTTAAAAATAATAACAGAAATGCTAAAGAACTTTGGATTATTTACCTAACGAGTTGTTTCCTATTTTCTACATATTTTCACACACACACACACACACACACACACACACATATATATATATATATATATATATATATATAGATAGATAGATAGATAGATAGATAGATAGATAGATAATATTAGTGGTAAATATTCAAAAGGAATTCCTTTTTTAAATTTGTAGGTCTGATGAATTGGATCGTATTTACGATTCCAATGGAATAAATTATGACCATGGAATATTAGTGTTTAAGCCTTTTTATTATATATATATATATATATATATATATATATATATATATATATATATATATGGTTGGATAGATGTGAAATGTGACCCTGGGTTTCTAATAAGTACCGCGCATATAATATATAAATAATTATACATATATATATTTATTTATATTTATATACACTTTTCACATATATATATATATATGTGTGTTTGTGTGTGTGTGTGTGTTTAGAGGGTGTGTCAGTTTTTGACAACAATCCTTCTAAATTATATTTATTACCTTCACTTTTCAGGCAAATAGTACCAGGCATCAAGGTACCTCTGCAAAAGAAAAAGGTAACGCTGTAAAAAAAACGCAGCTGGCAAGTTGCCCGAATCTTTCGTAATCAAAGTTCGAAAGCAGCTTGAAGCTGCTGACTGGTATCCAGTAGTAACAGCTAAATGCTAAACGCATGCTAAGGATTTAAATCTCATCAGAACACCTTACTTTGTACGAAAGGAGCATAACAGTGTTGGGCGCGCGAAAGTCAATCAGAGCAGCTTTAGAGGATCTCAAGTTGTCAGTAGAGTTGTTAATTAAGACATCCAGTCGAAGTCGTACGTAATGCAAATAGCTCAAAGAGACATGAGAGAATCCTTTGATCGGCGCTAAGCGCTAGCTGAGCAAACTAAATCACTAAAAGGTTGGAATGCGTTAGTTTTTCTCAGATGAGAAATAATTTAATCAGGACCAAAAAGTAAACCAAAGCAACAACAGAAATCCGATGGATGTTCCAAAAATCATGCATGCAAATATCTCAGTGATGGTTTGTGGAATTGTCACCAATGAGTGAGATTTCATTTAAATGATGTAATTTAATTTATTTAAAGGGATGTTTTCATTTAAGAGTCAACGCTGCTAGCTTTCAGGAGTTGGAGAGAGTTGTGAAGACATATATTGGCAGTTTGCGCAGCGAAAGCTTGTGCATCTTCCAACAAAATGTTGTAACGTCTCATAAGACAACACAAGCGTGGATGCGTTTATTCTCTATTCACATGTTCTCCAAAACACTTAGCGTCCTACGAGAGCGGATCTGAATTCATTGTAATATTCCGTGTGAGGCGTAGCCGAGTGAGAGGGCAGTTATTACACTCAGAACCCAATAACATCTCTCAAGTCCACCATACCCATGTCTACGTCCCAAATTGATAAGGATCATCTAATTCGGGCACATCAATGTTTTAGGCCCTTATAAAAGCAGCCATTTATGCTAAAGGTGTATTCATTCAATGCGTGTGATAAAAAGATTCTGGAGATTATTAGCGCCAAATTTTTCTCAAAATTTAAATTCAGGAAATATGCGTCATTTTCT
Source organism: Acanthosepion pharaonis (assembly GCA_903632075.3). Classification (NCBI taxonomy): domain Eukaryota; kingdom Metazoa; phylum Mollusca; class Cephalopoda; order Sepiida; family Sepiidae; genus Acanthosepion; species Acanthosepion pharaonis. Next base: position 267,108 of record CAHIKZ030002725.1, on the reverse strand, counting down.
AATTTCATTTAAAACGTCTAGAAAAACTGATGCCCCTATATATATATATATATATATATATATATATATATATATATGTGTATGTATGTATATATATATATATATATATATATATATATATATATATATATATATATATGAGATGTGTGTGTGCGTGTATAATATTATATATATATATTGATTATATATATTTTATATATAATATATATTACAAATGTATATATATTATTGATTATATATATTTATCATACATATAGAATTTATTATATATATAATTGACCATATATATATATATATATATATATATATATATACATATATATATATTGATTATATATTTGTTTTATATATAATATGTATATAAAAAAACAGTTTGATATATCATATTCCTTTTCATATGTGTCTGTATATATATATATATATATATATATATATATGTGTGTGTGTGTGTGTGTGTGTGTGTGTGTTTTTAGAGAGAGAGTTATGAGTTTGTGTATTCAGAAAAGCGTGAACATATGTCAGAAGTAGAACGTCAGTTTTTTTTATCTTTATAGCTAATTATAGACGAGTGTGTGTGCTTGTATGTGTGTCTGTGTTAGAGGCTTTATCAGACCCCACATTAAAATTCAGACAACCACACACAATAACATGTCATCTGATATCATTGCAGTTACAAGGGTAGACATTCATTCCAAATAAAATATATATATATATATATATATATATATATATATATATATATATATATATATATATGGGTTGTGTTTATCTACTACATTCTCTTTCTTACCTTAGCACAATCAAGACATTGACACGAAAGCCGAGATTCTAATTGCAAAAAAAATGAAGTTTCTAAAAGAAATATATAGGAAATTAGTCGGCACTTTCTAATATTAATTTCACCCTCAGCGGCAAGGAAAATTAAAAAAAAACTGTCCAACTGATGAGTATGAGAGAAAACCGAGTTAAAGATGAATTTGTCTTCTCCGGGGGATTGAGAGTATAACCAAGCATTACAGAAATTGCAAAATCGCTTGACACAGAATGTCAAAAGCGAAACATTTTTTAACCAATGTGGAAACTGAATACCTAACAACCTCACACTGACATAAACGTTGTACATGAAGCGTTGTGCTTAACAATACCTCACACATTGGCATTGTTGATAAGTAGCCCATGACCAAAATGACACTTAGAATGACATCTAAGTTGTTATAGCATCGTGCTGAACTGAGTAAGGAACACAGTTTAAACAATAACACCAAGTGGATTCGCAAAGACTGAAGTAATTTCTGACTTGTAAATCAGCGGCCGTCAGTCATCTTCTGGAAATGAAATTAGTGATTCCAGGCGTAAAAAAAAAAATAGAATACCAGACAGAGGATTTGTCAATTTTCTAAACGATAATAGTCCGAAGTACTTGAAAAATATAAGGTAAATTTTATATGTATAATTTTTATTGTATTCTGCGTGTCTTTCATTTATTTCCTTATCTCCGCCTATTTATACGATAACGTCCCTGAAGATATTCAACCGTTAAATTAGGATACACACACACACACACACACACATATATATATATATATATATATATATATATATATATATATATATATCTAATTGGTGTTACTTACAGCAACCCGACGCCAGGTTTTGAATACGAAACATGCGGCAATCTTTCCGCCCACTCGTCAGGAGATATATATAAGTGAACATCGAATTCAACACTCAGAAGCGACAGGCTGTTTCATGCAAGAAGCAATGACGAGTGCGTCTAGCATGAAACAACCTGTCGCTTCTGAGTTTTGACTTCATTTTCACTTTTTTATTTATATTTACATATATATATGTATATATACATATTCATATATATATATATATATATATATATATATATATATATATGTGTGTGTGTGTGTGTGTGTGCATGTATGTTTGTGTATGTTCATCTTGTCTGAAAATGCCTGTATTTGCTTATTATTTTAATTCCATTACTTTATCCTGCACTTAATACCCTGTGGGAATCACAATCTCTGTTTTATCTGCCTATGCTTTTTCATTCAGCCAATTTATTGACTAAATATTTACGCTAAATATTTCTATTCAAA
>CAHIKZ030002725.1:250000-260000 GCA_903632075.3 Acanthosepion pharaonis | reverse complement strand
ATTCGAAACAACTTATCATAACCCGCCATCGTTTGAATACCGACTCATTACAAATTATGCCTTTTTGCCAACATTAAACATGTCTAAAAATTCTAATTGCATAGAATTTTAGAGTGCGACAATCGATGAAATCTTCAAAAATATTCTGATTTATTACTTTGTTGTTGCATACTATATTCAAAGAAATTGTCAAGCTTGAAAAATTGGTAGACAGTCAGTGACGTGTTGATCAGTCTTTTAGCCAAAAGGTTATTTTCTTAGCCCAGTTTGTTCAATTACTGTAGAAATATTTGCTAGATATCCATTCGACGTTGTCTTGAAGAAGAATTGGTCCTTTTTGATTGATTAATATTAGATATAAATCATCAAGTTCCTGGTACATTTTGGTGATTAGCTGTCAATATGTCTCTGCTGTGATGATTTCTCCAAGATCCAAAAAGCTTTACCAGATGATACCACTCGCCAACCACCAAACAGTGAACATCTTTTGATGCAGCGATGTTTTGAAGAAATATTTTGGTAATTCTCCTCGGTATCTACCTACAGTACTTTTGGTGCAAATCTCGAAAAACTGATGAATTGTCAACTCTTCTCTCAAGTCATTTTTATGTAGGTTCACTTCAATAATTGCAAAATTGTTTGCTTTAAATCGCAGAAGAACATCTATGTTTCTCTTCATCTCAAAGACTTTAGGTTCCGTTACGAAATGTTTCGAACCAATGCTGATCTGAGCGATGTCTGGGACAAATATCTGGTTGATGTCGCAAGCCGTTTCTACGGATTCACATCCCATTTGAATTCATCTAATAAAGTCACTCTTTATTTTTCCCGTCATAATTGCTTAATAAAAAGAAAACACAGACATCTAGAGCGAAAACTATAAGAATAAATGTAAGTGAAATGTTATATTTTCTGAATCTCTGCATGAATTTCTGAGACTATATTCTTAATTCTTCTATCATATATGCGATTCTTTGAATTACTGATAATATCGGCAAATGAAAGAGAAAAAAATGGAGAGAAAGTTGTAAGGAACAGTTCTCGACTTGCACCGGAAACCATACATTTGTATACGATTGATAATAAATTTGTTCGTAAGAAATTAAACTTCTGCTTTCCTGAACAGTAGCACATGTCTTCCATTATTTTAATCACAAAATCTTCGACCTCACTCATATGGTAAGAACATGGTGTAATGAATAGCGGCTCGGATTGCGGAATCGGAGAGCTGAGTCGAATTCCTGTCGGATCTATTATATTCACTAACGTACTGATACCGTTGGGAGAGATATGAATCCACTTCTTCTCCCCCTAACTATAGGTAAATAGCAGGGAAGACTGGTTTCTGTAGCCTTGGGTGGCAACCAGTCTAGAAGAAGGATAAATTCTGAATTCAAATTTGGGCTCCGTCAGGTTATATTGCCCAAGAAACACCACTTAATCTGTGGCTGCAGTACACATAGTTCCCCAACGAACCTACGGTTCACAATTTGAAGCAATTTTCACGCGTGCGTGGTCTGGTTGAAAAATATATATATATATTATTGATGTGTTGTGTTTTAATGTGGAGAGCCTTCAAAATATTTAATCGTTTTCTTTTGTACCTGGATTGATTAAGCTGTTATATATTTGACCATAATCTGACGGGAATAAGAAGCAACACCGTGGATTTGTGTTGAATGCTTATATTTGATATTTTGCTCTGATTATATATGTTGCCTCTCTTTCATGCCCATGTGCAGTCGCATCAAAGTAAAAATCACTTAATCACGATTAATTTATAAATGACGAAATACCTCGCGCGATAACTTTTTTACACTTTGTCATAGTTTTTCCTTAAAATACGCTGCATATACGACGCAATTTTCAAATGTGTCCTACACTGATATAAAGGTTATAAAATGACAGCATTTAACTTAAATATATAACTATCGATATAGATACAATAAACAGATACTACATAAGCATACGCATCCCCCAAGACACAACAAATGACGACAATCTGTTTCATGCTTCAACGCAATCTTCAGGCCATATGTGTTGTGTTTTGGATCGACTATTTATATATGATTGTCAATGGTGCATTATGGCTAGCAATGTCTATTGTAATATCCTGTCCGTTATTGGGTGGGTAGTAACAGTTATGTTTCGAATTATTCTAAAGACTATTGAATATATTTACATACGCTTTATCTCTGATCGAGCACTTTTTACCGATAAATATAGCATGTCTTAAAAGCTATATATATATATATATATATATATATATATATATATATATATATATATATATATATATATATATATATCACTACTCAAATACATGTAAATTTATCGATAGAAAAGTGACATAACAGCAGTTAAAACAGATAAAAATAGTGGTTGAAATATCTGGAAAAAGTATATAATATCGAAAATATGAAAACCCGTCGGAAGCGTTTCGTTCAAAACGAACATCATTAGAATACCTGTGAATTTTAAGAAAATTCGTCACCATATCAACCTTTGTATTCAGAAAATATGCGATTAATTAATTGGGGGGCATTAAATAATTAACAACATTAAAAATGAATATTTGTGAATAAATCTGTGTAAGCTATCTATGAAATATGTACATTTATTCAATCACGATATCACTATCGGTAAATTTTACCTGTATTTGAATAATGATTCACACACACATACACACACACGTGTGTGTGTGTGTGTGTGTGTGTGTGTGTGTGTACATTTGAACCTGTGTTGTGGTTGAGATGAGCATTTCTTATTGGTAACCATGAATAGAGTTCTTGCTTAAGTTAAAGTCTGGATTTTTAATGCCGTTTTTCACAATAAGCAAACATTCCCTCATCATTGAAATATTTATTGTGTATTATTAGTTTTCGTCATCGCAATGACAATTCCATTAATCTCGCACTTGTGGGCACCTATTTTCTTTGATAAATTAGTTTACATTAATCTTCCAGTATTTCACTACTGTTGTGTATTTTATATGCAATTTCAACAATCTTATCAGTCACGAATTCGCTTAATGCTGTCAGCATCTCTATGAAAACCTCGCCTGATTCTGCTGTCTTTTCCTCCTCGATATTGCTATTTTTACTTCATATTTTAATAACATGGACCTCCCTCTGCGCGGGATGTTTGTCTCTACTGTTAAGCAAAATGTCGTCAGTGAATTCATTCCATTATTATAAAACCTTTTCTTTTCTCATTTTAACTATGTAAAGTTTTAATTCATGCATCAAAGCGAAGAACAGATTTTTTTTGTCTACTACCTCGGTATGTTTCATTTTTTGAGCCATGAATTCCTCCTCGTTAGCCATTCTTCCTTAGTCTATAGATGATTTTGTTTACATTTATAGAATTGTCGCGTTTTCCTGCTAATATAAGCTTCATTAAGTCAAGAATATCAATTGTCATTTGTTTCCTTTTCTTTCCTATCTACAGATGACCTATTCCCCTTCTGACATTTTTTTTTCTTTTTCTTTCTTACCTCAGGATGACTTATTCTCCTTCTAACACATTTTTTTTCTTGTTTTTTCATAACTCGAAATGATATATTCTTCTTCTCTCAATTTTTGATTGTCTTTCCAGCTCCGCGATGACTTATTCTCCCTCTGACATTTTTTTAATTTCTTTCCTACGTAGAGATGACGTATTCTCCTTCTATCATTTTTTTGTCTTTCCTGCCACGCGATGACTTATTCTACTTCAGAAACATGTTTTCTTTTCTTTCCTACCTAGAGATGACTTATTCTCCTTCTGTCATTTCCTTATCTTGTCAAGCTCAGGTTGACTTATTCTTTTTCTAACACATTTTTCTTGTTTTTCCTACCTAGAGATGATTTATTGTCCTATCATTTTTGTCTTGTATTTCCTGCCACGCGATGACTTATTCTTCTTCTGACATATTTTTTTCTTTTCTTACCTACCTAGGGATGACGCATTTTTTTTAATCATTTTTTTCTTGTCTTTCTTACCTCAGGATAACTTATTCTCCTTCTGACACATTTTTTTCTTGTTTTTTTCTTAACTCAAGATGACATATTCTTCTTTTCTCAATTTTTACTTGTCTTTCCTGCCCCGCGATGACATACTCCTTCAAACACATTTTTTTTCTTTTCTTTCCTACCTAGAGATGACTTATTTTTCTTCTTTCATTTTCTTTGCTTGTCTTTCTTACCTCAGGATGACTTATTCTCCTTCTAACACAGTTTTTCTTGTTTTTCCTACCTAGAGATGACTTATTGTCCTGTCATTTTTGTCTTGTATTTCCTGCCACGCGATGACTTATTCTCCTTCTAACATATTTTTTCTTTTCTTTCCTACCTAGGGATGACGTATTTTTTTTTATCATTTTTTTTCTTGTCTTTCTTACCTCAGGATAACTTATTCTCCTTCTAACACATTTTTTCTTGTTTTTCCTAACTCGAGATGACATATTCTTCTTCTCAATTTTTTTATGTCTTTCCTGCCTCGCGATGACTTATTCTCCTTCTGACACATTTTTTTTCTGTTTCCTATATCGCGACTTCGTATTATCTTTCTGACAAAGTTTTTCTTGTATTTTTCTACCACGAGATGACTTATTCTACTTCTGTCACATTTTTCTTGTCTTTCCTTTCCTCGAGATAACAATCTCCTGTTACATTTTTTTGTCTTTCCTTTCTTTGAGATGACTTATTCTCCTTCTGTCACTTCTGAAACCTTTAAAGGTTTACTTTGAACCTCCGATAGTTACCATATTTTTGTACTTGACTGCATATATTTGTTTTTTAATTTCAGTTGTTTTGAAGATTTTCTTATTACAGTTCAGATATTGCTTTTGGGTCTCTTAAATGTTAAAATCTAACCCATAATTTGCAAATACTTGAGATGTCTCCACTTCTGTTTTCAGATCCTGTATATGGTGTTGAATGCAACGTTATATTTATAAAACGATTGTTAATACTCAACTCATTTATGTACCGCAGAGTTTTTCTGCCTGGAATTTTTCAAGTCATCAAACATCTTGGATGTTCTTCAAACCAAACGTTAGTTATTCCTTGCCCATTCACTATGAGTAAGCTTGAACTTAACGTTTTCCCTGCGCTCGTTACATAATCTAAATCCATTTTTACTAAACATTTCCCAATCTTCTCTTCCTACTTTTTCCTTTAGCTCCCCCAGGATTACTATGATTTCTTTCAACTTGTTCTGAGATTTACCATTCTCTACAATTCCTTAGATTTTATTTATTACTTAATGACCTCTAACGTGCGTAACATGTACAAGTGTAATTACTTTTTCTGTCAGCTTCTCCACAAGGATCCTTTCTGATAGTTGCCAGTACTCTAAAATGCACTTCATACTGCCCCCACCGTCTCCTATTAAGTCAACTGCTCTTTCGCGTAATTTAATGATAAATCAGCGCCTGATGTTATGTATTTGAAGACTTTATAACATATGCAACAACCTGTAATTCTCCGAGCACCGTTTATGCTGCTTATTCTGCTTCTATGTACTTTGTTTTTTCAGGAAGTTGGAGATCATTGCTCTCCACAATTTCCTATCCTTTGTCTATATTTCTGAGATAAGGTATTATGTACACTATTTACATTACTCGGACTATTGTCCTCATATTTTTTGCCATACTTATTGCAACGTTTCGGTCGTTGTACGCTCCGGCCTTCTTCAGGTGGTTGGAATGTCGAACTGAACACTTTATTTCGCTCACCGGGGTAGACTGTTCTAGTTCCACGTGGCATGAGATATTTTTTGCCTAGCATATGTGCTGAATCAGCACATATGCTAGGCCACAAAAATCTCCTGAGCCGACCAAGCATAGAAATGAATACAATATTGGGACCAGTAATGAGGAGTACTAGAAAAAATCGATAATATCAACACAAATTGCAATATGAGCTCTGGTAAAAACATGGAATAATAACAGCAAAAATTGCAATATAAGCACTGGTAAAAAATGTTGACTGAAGACATTAGGTTTATAATACCCAGAAATTCATACACAGTTGTCCTAAAGGACACATGACACGGTGGATAAAGTCGTTAGTTAGATCCAGTAACAGGACTCAAAGAGTGTGAGTTCAAACCCCGGTTAAGGCAGTGGAGAACTTGGAGAGGGGAATAACTGATAACTGACATCCATTAAACATGGCACGTAGAACTAGAACAGTCTACCTACCTGAAGAAGGCCGGAGCTTACAACCGCCGAAACGTTGCAATAAATATGGCGACAAAAATGAGGACAATAGTCCGAGTAATGCAAATAGTGTTCCTACCCTTTGTAGCTCTAAGTAATTGTTTTATTTTTGCTATCCTTCCTAAAAGCATTTCTGTTAAGAATTTACCCAAGCTCGTTAGGTAGGGCCTTCTTGCCTTCAGTATGTTCTGTGAGAGTCAAATTATCTAAGCGCTCTTTCCTCGTTATGTGCCCTAGAAATTTAAAAATCTCTTTCGGATTCTACGTATAAGTTTCCTTTTTATTTGTATTTTCCCTGAAACCTAGTTTTTGAGCACATGTTCAGTCTCTGGCATTCTTTGCATTTCTTATGTAGAAGCACATTTCTGTTGCTTCAAGTCTCTTCTTCGACTGTGAGGAGATTGCTCAGCATTCACTACCATATAAGAGGACTAATATTACGTACAAACTCAGTACTCTTTTCATTGTTTAAAATTTTCCTGTTTCTTAATACTTTGCTTAGATTTTGGGAAGCATATTCCACTATCTGAATGCACCTTCGGATTTAGTTATTTTTTAATACTAAAAATCATCCAAGGTAAGTCTCAGGAATCACTCATGGTAAAGAGATTCTGAATAGGGTTTGTGATATGAAGGTAAGAGAAGGAAGAAGGAAGTGAAAATGATGGTGATATGATCGATTACTAAAGAATTGATGAGGCTAAGATTGTCGTTTTCAATGAAACATCCACGCTAGAGATTGTTCTACAATTTTCAGGAAAAAACTGCCAAGGTGAGAAACTTTTTCCTTACAAATAGAATACGGATGAAATATGGGTGATTCGATTCCGTGGAAGAAGCTTGGCGAGTCCTGTTAACCCTCTATGTTTAAAGAAAATACGACTTAAGCAGTGAGAATCAATATGTGAAAATAAGATTTCGTTAATTTCTTATGAAGAAAAAAGTAATCATCCGTTAACAAATTGGTGAAACCATAGAGAAGAAAAGGCAGCTATTTAATTAGCGAAACAATCACGTAAACCCTTTCTTCTGTATCCTGAAAGGCACTTAATAACTATGACCTTGTACCTTGCAAAACTAAGCTTTGTAAGAACATTTTGGGCGTCTCATTACAGACAGTGATTAACAATCTTACCTTGCAGATGATTACTGTTGTAATGATAATCACAGTCCTTTCCTAGTGCCCGCTATATCTGGCCTTGTGTCAGATAAATTTGATATGCATAAATAAGCTACTCTTTTCTAATGACGTAAACAGCATCGATGTCTATTATAGTAATTTACTAAGCATAGCTAAAATGTGGCGCAAGACCAAAAGTGTAAAACCCATTGGCGATCGAACTCGCTAATCAATCGTAATTGATCTAACAAGACAAACTTTTGCTAACAATTACACCACATCGAAGTGCCAATCATGCTCTGATATATTTTTCGTAGTTTGTATATATATATATATATATATATATATATATATATATATATATATATATATATATATATATATATATATATATATATATATATATATATATATATATATATATATATATACAAAAAATATATATATACACACATAAAAACTGTGACTAATTTACAAACTACGAAAATATAGAAAATATTTTTGAGGGTTGTTTTAGTTATACAAGATATACTATTTGGGATTAGAAGCCATTATTAACCCAGTAACCATTATTAACGCAGCAGCCATTATTAACGCAATAACCATTATTAACCCTGCATCTATTATTAAGCAGGCAACCATCATTAAACTAGGAACTATTACTTACTCAGTAACCATTATTAACTCAACAGCCATTATTAACCCAGTTACAATTATTAACCCAGTAGCCATTATTAGCCCAGTGACCATTATTAACCCAGTAACCATTATTAGCCCAGCACCCATTATTTACTCAGTAACCATTATTAAACCAGCAGTTATTAACCCAGCAGCCACCATTAACAAAGCAACCATTATTAATCCAACAACCATTATTAACCCAGCAGCCATTATTAACCCAGTAACCATTATTAATCCAGTAACTATTATTCCCCCAGCAGCCATTAAGGTAAAGTAGAAAAACAAAGAGAAGGTAAAAGATTAAAAAAGACTAACAGCAAAATACAGAAAACAGCAGGAATAATCGAAAGAGTAAGAAGCACAATTGTACACAAATACAGTTAACATCAGTTAATATATTCAAAATGTACTTTTAGCCCGTTTTTGAAGTCTAAAATCTTAGAACCAACAGTGGAAAGAGTCAGAGATAGGGTGTTCTATTCCTTCACTACCCGCTATGAAAAAGATTTTTTTTTTATGTTCAGATGATAGGGCACCGGTTAAATTATTTTTAATGAATGTTCTCTGATGAATTTATATTGGCTTTTTTAAAACTATTTCTCAAAATCCATGTAATCAATCAATTGAATTTACTATTTTGAATGCCTATATGAAATCAATTCTGACGCCGATTTTTAATTGAGAATAGGCCGAAGCGTTTAAGACTATCAGTATAGGGAATATTGTCAAGTGTAATAAACAAGTGGCAAGCAACGTATAAAGATTACAACCTACTCTTAACGAAAACATAAAAATCATATGAGAAAAAAGGTTGTATTAAAAAAAAAGGAGTTCAGTGCTTTCAAGCCTATCGGTATAAGACAGATTTTGAATTTCAGGAATCACTTTGGGAAAGCGTTTTTGTACTTTAATACGTTAAAATATTTTAAAAATATATATTTATATATTTTAATATGCGTTCTTATTATGTGCTAACCATTTTTACTAAGGATATCAAAATGGAAAGTGATTTCTAAAAACACCGGATGCAACATACTCCTGAAAAAGGCTAAAAATGATATTATATGAAACATTTTATTGAAAAAAAAATAACGGATAAATCTTCTAAAGTGTGGAATAATGAACATATTTCATGTGAAGTCTTTTATAAACAATAATTATGAACTGAAAAGAACGAAGTTAAAACATGTGGACGATACTTGAATAAAAATGTTAAAAATCTACTTTAATTTTCTTGCCATGCGTAAATAATCTAGAGCAGCTAAAACGGTCTAAACTTCGTCCGTTTATCAATTATCTGTCAAAAGTAACGACGACTGGAGTAATTTACACTTGGTTCCATTACTAAAGTTCATATTGTTGTTTTTTGTAAACTTAGTGACTTGTCAACGTGCCTTGGGCAATAACGTTCACGGAATTGTTCGCTTTCAATGCATTTGGGTTGCACAAATTTAATTGCAAGTAAGTGAATCTGTACATTTTCTCCGCAGAGACGAATATTGCCAGCAATGCGCTCAATTAAAATATTTCTTTGGAATTTGGCAAGAGATTTAATTGTGAATTTCAAATAAACAAAAATAATTATCAAAAAGACAACGTCAATATCATTAACATCCTTAAAACAAATTTCATCATCATCATCCTCATCATTATTATTACTGATAATTATTAAGTGTTCACGTCAGTAAAATCTGCTAATTTTTGCTGCAGATCAAGTGACAGCAAGTATGTCTTTAGTAACTGTTTCTGGTGTAGCTATACGATTGTTTGTATGCTTTCGAGTTTTTATTGAGTTTGCAATTCCTCCAAATTCTTCACAAGGTATTTTGAGTATGTTTCAAGCACTCCAATAATGATGGGTTCAGTTATTATCGTCATGTTTTCTTATCTCTTCAGTACCCCTTGTGTACGAGATACCAGATCAGCGTATACCCCCAAACCAGAGGATACACCCCGATTAGAGTATACTCGGTGTTATTCTAGACTAAGCTGTT